>JAQGCO010000117.1:0-14277 GCA_034700925.1 Acrobeloides cf. buchneri Gr-Nem-00862
GAAACGATCGGAATTTGAACAGAAACTTGAACAGAAACAATGGGAATTTGAACAGAAACGATCGGAATTTGAACAGAATCGATCGGAATTTGAACAGAAACTTGAAGAGGAACGATCGGAATTTGAACGGAAACGATCGGAATTTGAACAGAAACTTGAACAGAAACAATGGGAATTTGAACAGAAACGATCGGAATTTGAACAGACACTTGAACAGAAACAATGGGAATTTGAACTGAAACGATTGGAATTTGAACAGAAACTTGAACAGGAACGATCGGAATTTGAACAGAAACGATCGGAATTTGAACAGAAACAATGGGAATTTGAACAGAAACTTGAACAGAATCGATCGGAATTTGAACAGAAATTTGAAAAGAAACAAGAACAACTTAAAGACAAAGATTGTGCACTCGATCTGGGACGTAAGTTGGATGTCATCTAAACTATTATATTTTGTTGGAAATGACACTTTATTGTTGTAATCTATTTTTATTACATGCACAAAATAAATTTATTCATTAGAAAATATCTGAGGTAAATGATGATTTAATCTTTAAGATAATCAAATTTCTCATACTTTAACTAGTCTATTATGTATAGATACGCCCTAAGGGTTTTCGGAGACGAGGAAATCGCTTCAATACACAGTACGCCTTCTTTACATAATACGCCTTCCCTGAATCAGGGAAGTGTGTTTTCGCCTTTTTCGGATTCCCCGCATGTTTTTACCCCTAGAGGGGTCATTTCTAGAAAATTTTTCGAAAAAATTGTACGTGGGTGGCCCCCTTCCCTATTATGTAGTAACTCCAAACTTTCAAAAAATAAAAAACTTTTTAAGTTGGTTTCAGAGCGCTTGGGAGTGCTGCTCGGAGTCACTGTCGGGGAAACCACGAGTGCTCGGCTCCCGGTACTGAAGTATTATTTAATTACTAACTTAATACACAAAACTGGATTGACGGATTTCTTTGAGCCATTGATTTCTTCTCTTTTCACGACCTGATTCATCATCAAGACTAAAACGCTTCTATAACTGAGAAAGATGTTAATCAAATTCTCTCTATTCTTTCTCGCTAGCCAATTTCTTTTCTCTGATCGATGTGTTGCAGAACGCTGTCCAATAATATTTGGGGATTCAGAGTGTCCCAAAGGCTACAACTGTGTTTTGAGTGCTTGTAAGGATTCGAATGATCAGCCTCCACCAAATGATTGTGATAAGGTTTTATTGATTTTTTTAAAATTTTTAATGAAGTTAATGTTCAGATAGAATGTGATCCTAAAACTAGATGCTTTCAAGGAAGATGTTATTTTCTAGAGGGTTTGCCGTGTGGGCGAAATGTCCTAGTTGCACAAAATACGGCCAAAAGTTTTGTTTCGGATTGCGGCCCCAAAGGTGTTTGTCTGAACGGACGATGTGTCACCGATAGTATGCTTTTCTATAGTTTGTTTCAGCAGGGTTGGGAAATAGAATTACCCGGATCCGGGGAAATTGGATAAATCCAGATTTTCCCGGACTTCAAATTGGCTCCAAGCGGGATTTGAACCCGCGACCTAGTGGCCACGAAGCCGCTGCTTTGTCACTGCACCACCAAGGCTTGAAAATGGAGAAACGTGTTTTCAAATCAAGTAATTCTGGGGAAAAATATTTCCCCAGAATTCCCCAAACTGCCCCAGAATTCCCCCGGGGAAATCCCAACCCTGTGTTTCAGCCCCAACTATAAAAAAGCTGGGCTCAAAATTCAAAGTCCGAAGTTAGCATCCCGTCCGATCTGGCAAGTTAAGCAACGTTGGGCCCACAAATTCGATCCGAAAATTTCGATATACAAAAAAACTTTCCTTACAAAGAATGGAGCAAAAATTTTTTGCTCTAAGAAAAGTTTTTTGTAGAACAAAATTTTTGCCCTAGTGGGATCGAACCAATGGGCCCAACGTTGCTTAACTTGCCAGATCGGACGGGATGTCGACTTCGGATTTTGAATTTTGGGTCCAGCTTTTTTTATAGTTGGAGCTGAAACGGATTATATACAAGGACATTTTTGATTTAGAATGTGCGGATATCGAATGCCCCGAGGGAGAACAATGTCGTGATGGTAACTGTGCCAAATTGAAGGGCACTTTTTGTTGGAACAGCTTCGATTGTGGGATAGGTTTCCGCTGCGAGCAGCACCAATGCATCAATTCTGGAGAGCTGTCCATAGCACCAATCAAAGAGAATTGTGATCCAGGAGAGGTGCCAAAAAAGGGCCAGTCCACTTTTGGGGGAGTTAATGCCACGTGATAGAGCATAAAATTTCGAGCATTTTTTGTTTTTACGGCACTACTTGAAAATCTAATTGTAAAAAGTTATAAGCGAAACAAAAAACTTTTCAAACAAGTTTGAACATTGAAACGAAGAGCTTGTGGGATCAATCAGATTGTTTATTGAAACGATTGTAATAAAACATTATATTTTTTTCAAAATCTTGATAATACACAGTTTTTATAGCTCTCCGAGACGAATAAAATGACACCAAGATTATTGAATTTGAAAACTATTTTGGGTTATTGAAACGAAAACCGTGAATCAGGGTTTTCGTTTCAATAACCCAAAACAATTTTCAAATTGGATAAATTTGGTGTCGTTTTGTTCGTCTCGGCGAGCTAGAAAAACTTTCTTCTATGTATTATAAGATAGAAATATGAATTGTATAATGTTTTATTATAATCGTTTCAATAAACAATCTGATTGATGAATCAGGGTTTTCGTTTCAATGTTCAAACTCGTTTGAAAATTTTTTTGTTTCGCTCATAACTTTTTATGGTTAGATTTTCAAGTGGTGCCGTAAAAGCAAAAAATGCTCGAAATTTTGTGCTCTATCACATGGCATCATCAACTTCCCCAAAAGTAGACTGGTGCTTGAAAATTTTGGGTTTCATTGTATTTTTAGGTTTTAATTGAACATCAGTGCAAGTCGGCTGGACCGGGTAAGACATTTTGCTGCGGGGGAATCGATTGCGCACATTGAAATAGTCTGTGTATTGAAACGAAAACTTGAATTTAAATTCCTGAAGGAAAAATTTTCCAAAAAAATCCTTCGGGGAATTCAAATTCAGGTTTTCGTTTCAATACAACGACCATTTCTCCAAATTTTCTGGTTTTTTTGTTATTTGCATGGAATCTTTACAAAAATGACTCCTCTAGGGGGTTTTCTATGCGAGGAATCGATTGCGCAAGTGGATAGAGAAGCCGCCCGTCCGATCTAGCAAGTTAAGCAACGTTGGGGGGGGGAGGCCCGCATTTCGATTTTTGTTCGAACCTGCGGCCCCCAACGTTACTTAACTTGCCAGGTCGGACGGGCGGCTTCCTTATCCACTTCGCCAAGTAGCCGACATTTTTCGTAAAGCTAAAAACGTTATACATGTAATTGTTCCATTTAGGCTGTGCAACAATCGTTTGCGATGCCGGCCAAATTTGCAGTGGTGATGCGTGTCATAGCTCTACTATTGACTGCAAACAAC
Source organism: Acrobeloides cf. buchneri Gr-Nem-00862 (assembly GCA_034700925.1). Taxonomy (NCBI): domain Eukaryota; kingdom Metazoa; phylum Nematoda; class Chromadorea; order Rhabditida; family Cephalobidae; genus Acrobeloides; species Acrobeloides cf. buchneri Gr-Nem-00862. The sequence goes on from JAQGCO010000117.1 coordinate 3,499, forward strand.
AACCTTGCCCAGAAGGCCTAATGTGTAGCCCAGCTAATCTGTGTATTGTGGATCCCTGCTTCACCAATGCCCCATGTCCTGTGGATCATACTTGTAAATTCGGAAATTGCCATCATCTCCAGGGTGTACCATGTTACAATAACCGAGAAATTTGTACACCACCATATGAATGGTGAGAATTTTGACATGGAAAACATTTTTTGGAGCTATTGTGAATCAGGAGGTCACCCCAGGGTCAAAAATCGAACAAATTTTTTTGATCCTGGGGTGACCCACTGATCCACAATAGCTCCAAAATGTTTTTGATATTTTTTAGCATCAATGGAATGTGTATCCGAAATGGTAGTATAAAAGTTTTGCGTTAGTAGAAAACTCAAAAATTTAGACTGTCGCCGCAAAGTATGTCAAATAGGTGAAAGCTGCGTGGATGGCTTATGGTAAGAAGACTTTATTTGTACAAAATTTTAAAGCACTAGTCTACTTTTGGGGAATTGACGATGCCATGTGATAGAGCACAAAATTCCAAGTATTTTTTGCTTTTACGGTACCACTTGAAAATCTAAAGGTAAAAAGTTATAAGCGAAACAAAAAAACTTTTCAAACAAGTTTGAACATTGAAACGAAAACCCTGATTCATCAATCAGATTGTTTATTGAAACGATTTAATAAAACATTACAAAATTCAAAATCCTTAAACATTTGGGAAAAAATAAGTACAGCATTTTTCATAACTCGCAAAGACGAATCAATGACACCAAAATTATTGAATTTAAACAATGTTTTGGGTTATTGAAACGAAACCCCTGATTCATGGTTTTCGTTTCAATAACCCAAAACATTGTTCAAATTCAATAATTTTTGTGTCATTTTGTTCGTCTCGGCGAGTTATAAAAAATGCTGTACTTATTATTTCTCAAATGCTCAAGGAGTTTGAATTTTATAATGTTTTATTACAATCGTTTCAATAAACAATCTGATTGATCCCACAAGCTCTTCGTTTCAATGTTCAAACTCGTTTGAAAAATTTTTTGTCTCGCTCATAACTTTCTATGGTTAGATGTTCAAGTAGTGCCATAAAAGCAAAAAATGCTCGAAATTTTATGCTCTATCACATGGCATCATCAACTCCCCCAAAAGTAGACTGGTGCTTTAAAAATGGTATATATAAAATTTTAGCATTCGTGTTAATGGACGTCTCTGCACAGTGGCAATTCGTGACTGTGGGCCGGAATTCGATTGTCACAACGGCGCATGCCAAGACCGAATTACGGTGTTGGTCGAAAACCAGCTGATCGAGAATGTCAATGATGCTATTGCATAAAGAGATTGAAACAATAATAAATTTGGCGTTTGTCGAGACGCGTGGCTAGTTAGCTTGACTCGAGTTTTCTGTTTCGATTCTAAATTTTATTTTGTATTGATTGTTACGTAGTATCGTAGGGCAAAGTCCGAAAACTGGGACCGGGGGATGTAAACGTGTACGATGCATTTTTAACGTGTAGTCACGTGTAGGTGTACTACACGTACACAAGTACGTGTATTTTTGAACAGATAGCGTTAAAAAAAATTTCCTTTACAGTAGCGTAATTAGTAAGAAAAACTAAAAAATTTTCAATTTTACTACATGAAAAGTCGAAATTTTACGTGTACGTGTAAGTACACGATTCGTTCGTGTACGTGTACTACATGTACACGAATAGCAAAAATTTTACGTGTAGTACACGTTTGCGCCCTACCAATCGTGTACGTGTACACGTTTAATTCATCAAACCCGAACGTGTGATAATAGTTTCAATACGTACGCTTCAAATATGTACTACACGTACACGTTTGATGGGGCGTGTAGTACACGTACATGAGTGGTAAAATTTTAACGTGTACGTGTACTACACATTTTATGGAGCGTGCACGTGTAGTACATGAATAGAAAAATTTTAACGTGTAGTACACGTACACGTTTAATGGGGTGTGTACGTGTAATACACGTACACTAGTGGCAAAATTTTAACGTGTAGTACACGTACGTGTACTACACGTACACGTTTGATAAGGCGTGTACGTATAGTACACGTATTGGGTAGCAAAATTTTAACATGTACATGTAGTACACGTACGTGCACTCACGTATGCGTACTCACGCACGTGTACTACACGTACACGTTTGATAAGGCGTGCACGATACGTAATACACGTACACAAGTGGCAAAATTTTAACGTGTACGTGTAATACACGTACGTGTACTACACGTACACGATAGATTGTGTACTTACACGTTAAAAATTTGCTATTCGTGTGTGTAATACACATACGCGAAAACCGTACACGTTTACATCCCTGACTAGAACCCCCAAAAATGTGACACGTTCGTTTTCGAATGCCAAAATAAAACGATCTTCTTTGAGAAACTTGGGGTCCTGCGTGCTGAAATAATAGACCGAGGCCTCTTCTAAATTTATAAAAAAAATTTGGGTCTTGAACTTTCTTCTTCTTAGAGTTCGGTTGGAAAAAAAGTTGTCATTTTTGTAAAAATTCTTGAAAAATGGGGAGCATTTTTTGTTTTTTTTTCAACAATTTTGTTTATTTGTTCAATTCCACTTACGCGGATCAATAAACTGATAGTGCGCGTAGAAGCCAGTGCCGTCAAAAATATCGTTCGTACGGAAGATCATGCGAAAATAGTTCGATTCACTAGCGATTGCCTTCGGAGGTCGTTGATTGCCACAATAGCGTCGGTTCGTTCTATCGGTGGTCCTGTAGTTACTGAATAGTATATAATCGCTGTGAGTTGATTCTTCACATCTAGAATACTAATATATTTCGTAGAAGAAACAAAAGCCTACTGCCCAAATCCTTCCACATCAAAATATTCGAAATGTATCAGTACGATTTGACTGTCTCTACCATTAAAGACGTATTCACAATCAAGATCCCTTGGATAGAACCCCGGATCTATAAGCATATATATACAAGCTTCATATAGCGTAAGGGTGCTCATAAAGCGTTGGCGCGCACACAAAAACACTGTAAACAACAAGTAAGGCGTTGGCGCGCGAGTACAAAAAAAATATTGTAAGCCGTTGTGTGGAAGTATAACTTTTCGTACAATTGTTCATGTACAATTATTTCTCGTACGAAATTTTTGTACAGTTATTTTTCGTTAGTACAACGAGTTTCTTTAGTACAACGAGAAGTTCGTACGAAAAGAGGTCATCCAGATATTACGTAATCAACTTTTTGGTGGTTTACCCCCTCCCCCCAACGTAATCATCAAAGATGCACTAACGTAATCAATTTTTATGAAGAGTGCCAACCCCCTCCCAACATGATTACGTAATATCTGGATGACCCCAAAGTATCGTATGAAAAGTGTGCTGTACGAAAAGTTCTGTACGAAACATGATGTACGAAAAGTAACGTACGAAAAGTACCGCACGAAAAATGTGCCGTACAAAAAATCGTTGGCGCACGCCAACGATCGTTAGTGTGCGCCAACGGCTTACAGTGTTTTTGCACTCACGAGTCAATGCCCTACTTGGTGCTTACAGTGTTTTCTGCGCACGCACCAGTGGCGTAGCCAGACTCCAAGAATGGGGGGGGGGGACCAACCCCTAAAATTTGCCTTTTTTTTAGGTTGGCCAGCCTTTGGTCAAAGCATAAGGGGGACCCTTATGATTTTTCCAGATTTGGAGGGGGACCACCTTGGTCCCCCCCCCCCAGCGACGCTACTGGCGCGCGCCAACGTTTTATAAGTACCCTAACTAATCTTACAGTTGACACTCCATAGATTCCCCGATGTCTGAATGGTGCCATTAAAGATGAGGCCACACTCTAAATTTTTCTTCTTTTTTTTTAAACTGAACATCACCCACTTCGATTTGGCACTCGTAGAGCTTCAGGTGGCATCAGCGAGCTATAGTCAGGCAGGAAACGATACTCCAGCGCGAAGCCATAATCGTCATCTGGCTTAGGCTCTCGTGAATTTGCACTTTTAATAAAATATTCGATGGTGAGAATGTTTCTCGCAGACATCAGTTGAGGAGGCATTTCAGAGCCACAGAAGTCGGAAATCTTTGACATTCTTGACCCGACAAGTACATGCGTCGACACGTGGTCTTTTTCTTCACATCTTAAAGGACCAGTCTAATCGGAAAAAAGGTTGCCATTTTTTATAGAAATTCGAAAAATTCATGAAAAATGGAGCATTTTTTTCGAGATAATTGCATGTGGAGTTGGCAATTTTTGAAATTTGTGTATTACAACGAAAACATGAACTCGAATGTTTCTACAATAATTTTTAACTTGAATCAATTAAAAGTTGTTTATTGAAGCGATTAATAAGATAATTTTGATTTTTTTCAAAAACATGAACAAAGATCTTTGTTTTCCTCAATATAGCACGAGCTTCCTCTTTGTCAATTTCTAATTTCATTTGTAAAAGAAGTTTTCAAAAAATTGCAAAGTTTTAATGAAATTTGAGACCTGTGTATTACAACGAAAACATGAACTCGAATGTTTCTACAATAATTTTTAACATGTTTCAATTAAAAGTTGTTTATTGAAGCGATTATTCAAAATGCACCATGACCATGGTCCTTTTTTTGCCCACAAAAAGCTTTGCAAACTTGTAGTGTACGTTACTTAAAAAGGACCAGTCGAGTGGAAAAAGTTGCCCATTTTTTATTGATATTCGGGGGAAAGTTGATGAAAAATAGAGCATTTTTTGTTTTTACGGCACGTTCTGAATTGTTGTAGTTTTCGAGATAATTGCGTTTGAAAGTTCATGTTTTCGTTGTAATACACAAACTTTTTGAATTTTTAATTGATTTTTGCATCGATTTTTTAAATTTTTCGTAAACTGAACATTGTTAATTCAAAAAAGTTTGTGTATTACAACGAAAACATGAACGCAAATTCAAAATTTCAAACGCAATTCTCCCGAAAACTTCAACGATTCAGAAGATGCCGTAAAAACAAAAAATGCTCCATGTTTCATGAACTTTCCCCGAATATCAACAAAACATGGCAAATTTTTTGCCCACTTGATTGGTCCTTTAAGGCGAGTTGACTGACAAAAGTGCTATCGAATATACTATCCTTTAGTCATATGTAGTATTTTTGAAAATTTAAATTGCCCACCTTATAGATGAAATGTTGTCACCGAGGTTTTTCCACAAAAACAAGTTGAACTTTTGAAATGAAATTTGAACATGTTCATCAACGGCACCTTAAAACAATAAATGTGTCAATCAAAATTATAGTATTTCCGGAGCTAGCCTTCTGGAAATCGTCCGGAAATCCGGACTCATTTTCAGACGGCGTCCGGAAACTGGTTGAACTTACCTGAATATTAACACGAAAACCTTGAATTTTACATTTTTTTAAAAAGACGAACAAAACGACACCAAATTTATCCAATTTGATAATTGTTTTGCGTTATTGAAACGAAAACTCTGATTCAGGATTTTCGTTTCAATAACCCAAAATAATTTTCCAAGTGGATAAATTTGGTGTCGTTTTGTTCGTCTCGTCTAGCTATATAGAATGCCGTCTTTGTTTTTTAAATACACCCAATAATTAAGCGTATTTTAAAAAATGTAAAATTCAGGGTTTTCGTGTCAATATTCAAGCAAATTCAAACTCATTTCCGGACGGCTAGCGTTCAGAAAAAATCGTCGTGAAATACGTTTCACGACTGCTAGCGCGCACCCTAAATGTATGGTTCTTTATATGCTTACCAACAAAAATAAATTGGCATTTGAATTTCGAAAATTCATTCGCAACAAAATTTGAGCTCGAGATAATACCCTAAATAAAAAATATTATACAGAGTGGCGCAAAAAAGTGGCTTTTTTGACATTTTTTTGGAAGGTGTATTGTGTATTGAAGCGAAAAGTCGCAAAAATGCGATTTTTACCTAAAATGAATTTTCGCGTCAATATACAGCTTTTCTTGAATCCGAGGAATTTGATAAATGTCAAATTTGGATTCCCTGTACATTTTTTCAGGGGTCGTTTTTAGGCAAAAATTTCATTTTTGCGACTTTTCGCTTTAATATAATACGTGTATTGAAGCGAAAAATCGTCCCTTTCCTGAATCAGGCAAGCGTTTTTTCACTTCGAAAATGCCAAATTCGGATTCCCCGCATGTTTTTACCCCTAGAGGGATCATTTCCAAAAAAAATTTTCGAGAAAATTTTCACGTAGGTGGGACCCTCTCCCACGATTTTTGTTGACACCCTGTACAAAAAAACAAACTGTATTATTCGGAAAAGGCACAGTTGCTTCATAATTGACTTCCGAAAATAGAGTCTCAGTATTCTCTATGTCTTGTGAGGTGAATATCGATGATGGTGTTGTGTGGGCATTTTTAGAAATGATATACACTGGACAGAGGCGGACAGGAGCAAGCCATATCAATAGAAATGGAATGGTGAAACGGAGTTGTTTCTCAACGGTCCAACAATATCCTGAGACATACGAAACAAGCATCTACAGCTGTGAAATAACACAATGAGGTGCTTCCGCAAAATATGACTCCATTTTGGCTTGGCCAAGATAATCAATTCTAGTTCATTTTAGGGAGAAGAAATCTTCTAGGCGGAATGAACTCCAAGAAAATTGGGAAAAGACGCTTAGTTGCTTCATTGCTAATGCTCTCGCTCTCGCATTTGATTATGAGTTCTTCACAAAGTAAAGCATCAACAAACATTTTATAAAGAACCTGAGTAAGAGACTTCAGAAAAATGTTGAAACATTTTTATAAATCAATTTTACAGGGTGTATTAACACGAGAATACTCCTTCAAATTTCCGGTATTTTCTGTTATTTGAAGCTATCTGAACAACATTCAACAAAAATTTTTTGAAAAAAAAGTTATTAAAAAAATTCATGTTAAATTATAAGCAAAATTAAAAATCAAGATTTTTGTCGTGAACTTGGCGCAGTGGTAGTGCTCCAGGATTCGAGTCTAAGGGTCTCGGGTTCGAATCCTACCTGAGTCGATTTGATTTTGAGAACCAGAGTAAAAGATATCTGAAAAATGTTGAAACATTTTTATAGATAAAGTTTATTATAGTATTGTGTTGTTCCAAAAAAATTCTGAAAATGCTTCCCTGATTCAGGGAAGGCGGTGGGTTTATTGAAGCGAAAATGTAAATAATTCGAATTTTAGCCGGAAACCGAGGAGTTTTTCCATGAATCGTTTGCGCGCATTGCCGAGACATGAAAATGCTATCATGACCCTGATTTAGGCAAGGGTGAGTGTTTTGAAGAGAAAATTAGCGTCGATTGTAAATCCCTTTTCGTCATAATAGACAAATTCCTTTTCGTCGAGACGACGGTCAAATTAATATGCGAATTTTCAGTCGGTTCGTCGAAAACGAATTTGCAATCATTTGGACGCTAAGGGCCGCCACTAATTCGTTCGGAAATTTTTGACTTCACTAATTTATCATTAATAACATAACTAATTCCGTTCGGACGCGTTCGGACACATCACTAATAGGCGTTCAGAAACGTTCTGACGCGTTCGGAAACGTTCAGACGCGTTCGGAAACGTTCAGACGCGTTCGGAAATGTTCGGACGAGCGCCCGAACGCATCCGAACGTTTCTGAACGCATCCGAACGTTTCAGAACGCGTCCGAACGCAATTAGTGAAGTTATTAGTGAACTAAAATCCGTTCGGGAGCCGTCCGAACGTATTAGTGGCGGCTCTAATTTTCTCTTCAAAACACCCACCCTTGCCTGAATCAGGATCATGATAGCATTTTCATGTCTTGATAATGCGCGCAAACGAATCACCACATGGAACAACCCCTAGATGATGGTTTTTTGATTTTAGTTCATTTTCACTCCAAAACAATCACCCTGAATCAGGAAAGCATTTTCACGCTTCGGGGATGCGCACAATCGATTTTCCGCCTAGAAAGTCCTACTGGTTTCCGGCTAAAATTCGAATTATTTACATTTTCGCTTCAATAAACCCACTGTCTTCCTTGAATCAGGATCAGGAAAGTATTTTCAAGCTTCGGGAATGCGCGCAATCGATTCCCCGCATAGAATTTCCCCTATAGGAATTATTTTTAGAAAAAATTTCCTGTCCAAAATTCGTGTAAAAAATCCGGGAACTTTTGGAACAACCCAATATTTTTGCTTCAATAAACCCACTGCCTTCCCTGAATCAGGACCAGGAAAGCGTTTTCATGCTTCGGGAATAAAAAATATCTTTTTTGCCGTTATGTCCAGTATGTTTTGATTTGTTCCCCCCCCCCCCCCGCCCACCCGAAGGATACACAAGAATGTCCTGCTGAAACCAATCTCATTCTGTTTTACCCTTTGCTTATTATTCCAAGAAGAGCATTCGTAGGAGAATCAATTTCGTTGATGTAATAAGACGAAAGTCTGAAAGATTTGAGTGTTGTGCCAATTTTTGATGCGAAAAAAGAAGAAAAGGTTGCAAATTTTACTAAGTTGTTCAACTTGAATATTGTTTTAGAAAAAATTTCGCATATTTTTTGAAACAAAATTTTCATTTTTAGGTTATGTTATATATATGAAACAGCAGCATTAAATTTTTTATTTTCGTATAGTTGACCAAAATGTCTAACCAGGTCAACTTGCAGCAATTGAAGCGCTTGATCGCGCAATGGAACGAGAACCGCATTGAATTGTTTAGCTTAAGTGAGCCAAACGAGGTAAATTAGACATTTTTGGGGGAAGTTTTTTTTATCCTGAACATGCTTGCTTGACCCTGATTCAGGGAAGGGAGATGATATCTTGATTCAGAGAAGGGAAATGAGACCTTGATTTAGGGAAGGGAGATGAGACTCTGGTTCAGAGAAGGGAGATAAGACCCTGATTCAGTGAAGGGAGAAGATTTTTACCCTGAAAATCCTTACTTTACCCTGATTCAGAGAAGGGAGATGAGACCATAATCCTGGGAATGGAGATGAGACCTTGATTCAGAAAAGGAGAAGATTTTTACCCTGAAAATGCTTCCTTGACCCTGATTCAGGGAAGGGATTATGTGATGATAAAAATATATCATGGCAAAACAGGATAGCCATAAAATTGATATCAACTTTTCTAATCCTGTAATCATGAGTTGTATTGCTTTAGCATGGAGAATTCCACGGCGTGATGCGATTCTATTTCCAAGAACCAGGAGAGAAGGTGTCCACGAAATGTATTCGAGTTTCTTCATCGGCCACAACGAAGAATGTCATTGACGCACTCATTGAGAAATTCCATCCCGACATGAAAATGCTCTCCATTCCGAACTATTCCATCTGGGAAGTGCACGAGAATGGTGAAGAGCGGAAATTGCTAGCCGATGAGCGTCCACTTATTGTCCAATTGTAAACACTAACAATCCTTTTTTGTGAATCAAATGTTTTTTAGGACTTGGCATAAGGATGACCGTGAAGGCCGCTTTCTATTGAGAAATGATGACGAAAAGCGGCTATCTAGCTCGGTAAGTTGGCTTGCATATCTTTTAACACTTATTTTTCTGAAAATTTTTTCTTTCAAAAACAAACTTGTTTTCTTGCAAATTAGACTAACAGATACATCTTGAATTCATTTCATAAAGGCCTGCGTGTTTGATTTCTTTTTCACACGCCTTTTTTGACATTCATAAAGTTGGCACGAATGATTGACACGATAAAGTTGACATGAATAAAGGTGACACGATAAAATTGATCCTAAAAAAGAATAGGATTTTGTGTCAACTTTATCGTGTAAAAGTCGTTTCGTGTCAACTTGATGAACATCCCTTTTTTCATTTGTTGGGTTTGTACATTGAAGCGTTTACAGATCTTCGACATTTTCTTGATTTTATTAACATTCTAATTGGCAAATTGTTTCTGTAGCCTTCTTCCTCCAGTACCTTTTTTGTTAAACAAGATTTCCTGCACGGCTTAGGGCGATTAAAAATTGTAAGGAGTTGAAAATTTTATACGGGTAAAACCCGCCATATCCAAAATGACGGGTTAGATTTTTCGTCAAACCCTTGCGCCTGTGTACGGGTTTGACGAAATCTAACCCGCTCATTTTGGATATGGCGGGTTTTACTCGTGGAGAATTTCCAAACCGTTACAATTTTTCTTTTTTCAAATTTGAAGCGGAATCCGTGAGTGAATTATTGAGTTAGAGATTTTTTCCCATTTGATAAACTCCGAGCGAGATCAGATCGGCAATGATGTTTCTTCCCGAATTTTCGCCAGGAAATTGAGTGACAGAAAGCGTAAAATTTTTCCCATTCTAATTTTTCGTTAGCCGTCAAGCTTAACATTGAATTTATCTTAAAAATTAAATAAATCAAAACCTGAGAAGGTTTTCATTCGGTTTCTCGACCAAATATCAGTGGTAAAAGAAATGGATCCACAAATCAATCAATCTTCTTGTATCATAGACTTGACAAGCCTATACACTTCTAAAAATAAGTAATATGGGATCAAATAGTCATCCTCGCTGGGCCAAAAAAGAGATAAAAACAAAAGTACCTGGAGAAACGCATCCTTGGGGTAGGAAGACTCGCTCTTTATTGTTTTTGACGAAAAGTTGGATGATCGAAAATACCAAGCGAACTGTTATGTGCATGCAATAAAATTAACAACTTTCTTATCCAATACCGAAAGTGTAGACCGAAGAATCGTTGACTAATTTCATTTACCAAGCAAGCACGCGGCAGTATCACTTTTTGTACAATTGTTTTCGTACGGTACTTTTCGTACAATTATTTTTCGTACGGACTTTTCGTACAGGTACTTTTCGTACAA
>JAQGCO010000118.1:0-14241 GCA_034700925.1 Acrobeloides cf. buchneri Gr-Nem-00862
ATGCTCCATTTTTCATGATCTTTCCGAATATATCATTTTTTCATATGATTGTAAATTACTGGACTGGTCCTTTAAGGAATTTTTAGATAGTGTAAAAGACTTTTTTCTCAACTTTTTATCCTGAGTAAAAAAGTCTTCGACACCATATCAAAATTCCTTTTAGGAGCTGAGATCTGAAATCGTCCCGTTCTTGTCATCCCGTTTTTGTGTTGTTTGAACGATCGTTCCATCCCCTTATTGTGTATGCCAATTTTTATACGTTTTGCTGAAAAATTTTCAAATTTTTTTCTCCCTCCGTGCTCTCTAAAATTTTTTTCGATTATCCATTATTTTTCTCATTATTTTATGCATAAAACATTGTTTTCCCATATTGTCTTTCCTCCATCCAAACAGCTTTAACGTTCATTTTTTCAATTTATCGTTCCATTTGCCTCACTACTCTTCGGGTTTAGCATTAATCAATTGTACATTTTCCAGAGCACTGGAATATTGCTGCGATAATTAGGCGACGCTTCGCACAATGTTCTCTCCATGTTTTTTTTCGTCCGATAAAATAAGTCGTAATTCCAGAAAAGTCAGCACGAGCCGGCCAGAAGATAACTTCTGAAAATTCTATTAGGATTAGTTTTCAATTCGTGTTTACATCTTTGTTCTCTATCATGGTTTTGACGAATTTGACAATTTTTGGAGGCGAGACTTGGGAGATTTTCGGTGTCAACTTCAAACACGACCTTGAAATAGTTTGTATTATCTTTGGCGTAGTCTCATGGGACGATTAATTTTTGCGAGCAAAAGTTTTTAATGTGGGTCTTTTCAAGGATGACTTGTTTTTTCATCTTCACTTTTCATCGTTTATGTTGATTTTTTTGACTAGTTTCTTTCACTTTTTAACACATTTGGAGTCTTTTTACGATTTTATATTATGTTTATATAACGCTTACGTTTTGTCTGGCTACTTTTCTGATAAGCAACCCCCGGTTTCTCCGGTTCACTCTTTTTTATACCATATCGATCAATCTTTCTAATTAAGTCTTACACAAGTAATATTTATGATTCACCTGTTTGTGTCCTATTCGTACGATTTTATTTACGTAATATCATTTTAGAACAAAATTACTATATAAAATTTTTTAAACTCATCAAAAGTTGAAAAGACAAGTAGTAAAGTTCAAATCGTTTGGAACTAAAAGGCTAAAGCTATGCTAGGATTTCGCTTAGGCTTAGGTTCATAGGGGCACAAGGGGGGGGGACTGTCCCCCCTATGTTGTCGTATCGGGGGCAACAATGCGAAAACATATCGTATTTTGGCCCGAGACGACATGTTTTTTTACCAAAAATACGACATTTTTACTTTTGGCGACCAAAAAAAGGTCAAAAACATGTCGTTTTCAAAAAAATTTCAAAAGCATGTCGTAATTGGATAAGTTTCCCCCCCCCCTACTTATGCTTAGGGTTACACTTAGGGTTAGGTTTACGCTTAGGCTAGGCTTATGCTAAAGCTAGAATTTCGCTTAGGCTTAGGTTTACGCTTAGGCTAGGCTACGCTAAAGCTAAGGCTAGGCTAGGATTTCGCTTAGGCTTAGGTTTACTCCTAGGCTTATGTTTACACTTAGGCTAAAGCTAGGATTTCGCTTGCTTAGTTTTACGCCTAGGCTAGGCTTATGTTCACGCTTAAGCTTCAAAGCTCATTTCTTTTTTGAAATTATTAAAACCTCTTTTTACATGAACATTTTTGCACAAAGTTTCGATTTTCATGCTCAAACTATTTTTAAATTCAGTTTCACCGTTTTTGTCCAATAGTCTAATCACGAGAATATTGCAAAATTGTTGCCGCTCATTATATAGTTCAGTCGCTATAGAAACCGTCCATCCGATCTGACAAGTTTTATTTGGCCCGCAGATTCGATCCCGACAGGGTTTAACACTTTTTTTAAATTTGCTCCCTGAAAATCAAACGTTTTACCCTAGCGGTATCGAACCTGAGGACACAACGTTGCTTAACTCGCCAGATCGGATGTTCGGCTTTCATGTCCGCTGCACTATGGAGAGACAACTTTTTTGCATCTTCTTGTGGTTGATAAAATTTTATGTTTCTTGACTCTTATACTATTAAAAAAATCGATTTTTATTTTGTCAACAAATAATTTTGACGCCTTTTTACGATTTTTTTGTATTTAAATTTTGTCCGACTACTTTTCTGATAAGCAAACATAGCGGTTCAGGTTTTCTATGCATGCTCTTTTTCTTTACCTTATTGATCAACTTTTAATATTTTCTATACAAGTGAATTTATGATTCACCTGTTTGTACGATGATTAAATCATTTCTAAAAAAAACTCGATGTTCTACTAGCGTTTTTTCTTGATTGACAAACTTGAGGAGCCAATTTTTGTATGACCCAAAAAGCTTAGCTCTTGTCGCAACCTATTTTCCAAAAATTCGGATGATCCCTGTCGTGTTTGATGAGGATAATTTCGCCTAATTTGTTCGCAATAGAATAGAATTGCTGCTATCTGGGCTATGCCTATGACTCACTAGCGCAAGTCGCTATTGATTATGTGCGTGTAATAGCAAAATTCGGACTTCATGTTGTGGATTTCAAGGCCGTATTTTCCAAAATGGCTCTTTTGTTGTTGAGAATGTGAACCACATGCATTTAAATATATTATTCGGTGGTGGGCATTTCTTCTTTTTCGAGCTTGTTAGCATTAGCATCCATTGGAAGCGAAGAAAAAAAAGGATTTTGCATTCATTCCGTGAATAATTGAGAAATTTGATGGCTAAGTTGTGGTTGCTTGGTGGTATTTTTTGTTAGTGTTCAAGGGGGTGTTGGATGGAAAACTGGCACTAAATGGTGCTTTTGTTTTGCTATTCCTGGAAGCAATTTTTCGTTTTTTTTATAATTTTTCATGCTTGAAAATTAATTGACGCTAAAAAACCGGATTTTCGCTCAACCATGTTTAATATGGCGTGATTCCTAAAAGCTGGGCGAGCATGGTCTAATAAATAGAAAGCTGAATGTTCGTTTTATTGGTTCGGGTTCGATTCCACCAGAGTCGACTTTTTTCAAAAAAATTCAATTTTTTTGAATTTGTTCAAAAAATACAATTATTTTGACGTACAAATATTGCACATTTTTACCCTAAAAGGGGTCGTTTTTAAGCAAAAATCGCATTTTTGCGACTTTTCGTTTCAATACACAATACGCCTTTCCTGAATCAAGGAAGCGTTTTTCGCTTCAAAAATGTCAAATTCGGATTTCTCACATGTTTTTACCCCTAAAGGGGTCATTTCTAGAAAACTTTTTCACGTGGGTAGCCCCCTATTGTGTAGTAGCTCCAAAATTTGAAAAAATCGCAAAATTGTCATTTTTTGAAGCACTCTGTAATATTTACGATTTTTGAAATTTCTCATTTTTTTCTCTATCTCAACATATTACCTAGGCTCACAAACATTTCACTAAAAACATGATATTATTACCAAATCAACGCCGATCTAGTGGCGATCATTCTTGGTCTTCAATCTCTTCCTCACAAGCTTCATATTCAGGAAGTTCCACTCCAGTAACCCCCGAATCCGATTCAGCCTACGGATTCCCCTCATGTCGAAATGTTTTAAAAAAGCCCGAACAGATAACAGTTGCGGCTAGACGTAGGCTTTCGATGAGAAATATGAAATCGATACTTGATGATTGTGAACAGGAATACATTTGTTCTCGGTCAAGGGTGATTTTTTTACGAAAAAAATTTTTTTCGATTTTTTCATTTCAATGGCTACGAATGGTCAAAAGTAGAGATCTGCGCTCAAAATTGCGATCTCTATGTACAGGGTGAGCCAAAAAATCGTCCTTTTGTGTTTTTTTGTGAAAATTTTTTCAAAAATCACCTATAAGGGGTATTTTCATGCGATTTTTGAAAAAAAATTTGAAAAATTTTCCAAAAAACGCAAAAGTACGCTTTTTTGCCTTACCCTATACTTTTTCATGAATTTTAAAACACCGTTACATAAAAATAAGACTATTTTTAAATTTTTTTATCTATAAGTTAATCTAATTGTGGAAATTTTAGGGAGCAGCAAAACCCAAGCCACCAACGAGTCTCGTCAAAGATGACAGCTCAGGGTAAGCTATCTTTTATATTTTTTTAATCATCTTATACACAATTCAAAAAAGCAAGCATAACATAAAAACTATGGGTATTTCCGCCGAGTCATAAAGTTATGACTCATGGTGGAGGAGCAAGTGGCGCAAAATTAATCTTGAACGGGAAGGGTTCAATCTCCAGAAGTTGAATTTTTGTATTTAGCGAATCAACAAACTTACTAAAAAAATTTCAAACGAGTTTGTATATTGAAGCGATTAGCCGGCACTCAGACATCAATTTGGTATAGGGATCACACTTTTGGCATTAAAGACCTATTTGTTGATAAACTTTATTCGTTTCGAACTTTTTTCTTCCATGCTTGATAGGCCAGACTTTTGAAGATATTGACACTAGCCGCAAAATCTCCCGCATTTGAACCACATCTCAGTTAATGTGACGACTTCTCCTTCATTCAACTAAAGGCTTATCTATCACTTGTCTCTAACCGATCGGTTATAGTCAACCTCGACTAGAAACAAAAGTGTTGAGGATGGGAAAAGTGAGTGAACACACAGTGTACAGGAAGATAAATCGAACACACTGTTGGCGGGAGAATTATCGGTCGGAGACAAAGAAACAAAGGGAAGTTGAAAAGTGAGAGTGTTGATTTTCCCCGACATTTCGATTCGATTAGGCTAGTCATCTACGTTATTTCATTTGCTACTCGAATAGATTCTTGAATCGGAATTACCGATTGGATTGGATTACCCCGTGACAACAGCTGGTTTACAAGCGTTAGTCACGTACTTAAAATTTTTATTATGGGTTGTTATTACTGCTTGAATTGTTATCTGAGGCATTTTTTCTATCTCTCACAGCATGTTTTACTAAAGTCAAAATAGGGCCAAACATTATATGTGTAACTCTTGTAAAATTTTTTAATCATAAAATTTTTGAACTCATCAAAAGTTGAAAAGAAAAATATTAAAATTCAAATCGTTTAGAACTAAGTCTTGGGCTTAAGCCTAGGCTTAGATTTAGGCTTAAGCCTAAGCTTTGGCTTATGCTTGGGCTTAGGTTTAAGTTTAGGCTTGGGCTTAGGTTTAGGCTTATGCTTAGGCTTAAGCCTAGGTTTAGGCTTAAGCCTAAGCTTTGGCTTATGCTTAGGTTTAGGCTTGGGCTTATGCTTGGGCTTAGGTTTCGGCTTAAGCCTAAGCTTAGATTTAAATTTATTTTTAAATCAGACCCAAGTGGGTATCGTGGATACGTTACCCAAAAATGAAATAAGAAAAAATGAAAATTTCTTTCATAATGTGTTTCTTATTTCCGTGATATTTCTCGCCCAATAATTTAGTCAAAAAAATTTAGTTTCAAAAATTTAATTGGAAGAACATTCCATCTATTCTTTCTACCTTTCTCATGTGTGTCAAAAATTTGAAATTCTGTTAACTAAACTGCAAAGTATTTATTGATCACCTGCTTTTGCCGCCTGCCTCCTTGACAAAACGCGACCTTCACTACCATCAATCAATTGCCTAGAGGAACAGGAATCGAATTTTTCTTTTTTTCTTGGTGTCGTTTTTAATCGGCTTAGTATAGGCGAAGAAGAAAATCATCAGCAAGTCTAATGTAGAAGTGGCATTTTTATTTTCGTATTTCTACTATATTCTATGATGTTTATACTACTATTGGGTCGTTGGCTGGGTGCAAGAACGCGAAGACGGACATCTAGTCCAGTAGAAGCAGATTCGCGAGATTCTTCTAAAGAATCACATGAAATTCCAGAAAATAATGCGGTTGTGGCACTAGCCAGAGCAGAAAGTGAAATTTTGGCCAAAATTGGTCACCAGTCAAGAGATCCATCACCACCTATTGTTAATAGACTGGAAGATTTGTCTCCGAGTAGGATTGATACCCCGGAAAATTTGGATTCCGAAAATCCATTAAAAGGCTAGTCAGATCAGGAAAAATGCCGTTTTTGATATTTTAACAGTTCATGAAAATGGATATTTTTGTTTTTATGCGATAATTTTTGCACAAAAATCAAGTTTTACGCAATTTTACGCGCATGGCTAAATGGCTAGGACGCTGGTCATTCATGTTATTGGCGCAGGTTGGATCCCACCAGGGTCGAAATTTTTACTTTAGAGAATGATAAAAAGTTGTAAAAGCAAGCACCCCCTTAGAATTACATGAAAATTTTTTGCCTATCATTAGTTTTCTCAAAAATGCGACTTTTCGCTTCAATACACAGGCCTTCCCTGAATAAGAGAGCGTTTTTCGCTTCAAAGATATCAAATTTCCCGCATGTTTTACCCCTCGAGAAGTCATTCAAAAAAAAAATTTTGAAAATTTTTTGTGAGTGGCCCCCTTAGTGTGTAGTAGCTCCAAAATTTCAACACTGGGGGATCGAACTTTCGCGATTAACATGAATGGCCAACGATCTAGCCATTCAGCCATGCGCGCCTAGCTTTTGAAAAGTTCAACATGAAGCAGAGTTTACATTGGAAACGATAACGATTCTGAATTTACTGTAAAAATAATACATGCTCCATTTTTCATGAATTTTAAGTAAATTAATAAAAATGGCAACTTTTCCCAATTGAACTGGTCCTTTAAATCAGATTTTTCTCTGTTTTAGACAAATCGGAAAGTGAGTTTTTGAAGAAAAACTCCCGCTCTGTATCTAGAGACCCATCACCACCATTCGTTCATTCTCCAAACGATCTATCCATCGCAGAAGATTTGGCTAATGAACCGAAAACCGAAGCCTCTTTGGAATTATCACAAGAACAAGAAATAAATCTTGACCGTGTTTCTTGTTATAGCACTCCAAATTCTTCTGTTCGAGACTCTTTGGAAGATGAGCTCCGAAATATCAGCCATTCCAGAAGTGAATCCAAAGAAGTCCAACAAATTTTCGCCCACCGGTCATTTTGTGAACCAGCATCCGAAAGTGAAAGCGACAATCTAGAGTTAAACCCATCGGCTTCCAAAATGATTTCGATTTGCTCATCAGCACAGTCTTTCTATGATAGTAATTCTAGTTATATTGATGAAGCGCTGCCTTCGACATCAAAGTGCCATATTGATTCTCTGTGTGTGGACGAAGAGATCGAGTTGGATATTTCTTCGAATTCTGCATCTAAAGTCTCTCCTGTGATCCCGGGTTTGAAGCCGAGTGAAACGAGTACTAGTTGTTCGAGTGATAGTGATGATGAGGTCACGACAACGAGTGAAGACACCGAGGACGATGAGGCTTTTGTTGCAAAGTTGATACCGTTAATGAAAAAGAGGCCTATCAAGTATGGGTTAAAAAATTAATCGGGAAGAAAAGTTTTGTCAAAAGACAGTGTGACGCACATAGTCTTTTTAGGCGAAAAAAGCTCAAGACAGGTTTTCGTTGTAAATTGAATAATTCATTAAAAAGTGAAAAATTCGTCAAAAATTGAAAGTTAGGAAACCCGAGTAAATACAATTTTCTCGAGAAAATTCACCCATCCATCACCCAGTGGATGGCATCACCCACTGGATGAATCATCCAGTGGGTGGCATGGCAGTATAACTTTTCGTACAATTGTGATTCGTACGAACTTTTCGTTGCCTGATTATCAATAAAATTCGTTTTGGTTTAAATTTTTCGTGCCAATAAACGGATTTTATTGATAATCAGGCAACGAAAAGTTCGTACGAACCACAATTGTACGAAAAGTTATACTGCCGGTGGCATCACCATCACCACTGTGTGAATCACCCATCAGGACCGCCACTAATTCGTTCGGAAATTTTTGACTTTACTAATTTATCACTAATAACTTCACTAATTGCGTTCAGACGCGTTCGGAAACATCACTAATAGGCGTTCGGAAATGTTCAGACGCGTTCGGAAACGTTCGGACGAGCGCCCGAACGCGTCCGAACGTTTCTGAACGTGTCCGAACGCCTATTAGTGATGTTTCCGAACGCGTCTGAACGCAATTAGTGAAGTTATTAGTGAACTAAAATCCGTTCGGGAGCCGTCCGAACGTATTAGCGGCGGCCCTCACCCACTGGGTGATGGGTGGGTGAATTTTGAGTGCTATCACCCATTTTTTCGCCCCCTGATTACAACGAAAACATGAACTCAAATTCAAATTTCAATCGCAATTATCTCGAAAACTACAGCGGTTCAGAGGTTGTCGTAAAAACGAAAAATGCTCCATTTTTCATGATCTTTCGGAATATATTAATTTTATGTAGCATTTTTTCCGAGTGGACTGGTCCTTTAAAACTTTAAGAGCGTTTTCATAGGTTTACAAAGTTACAACTCAATGATCACACGACACGGAACACCATAAAAACGCAGAAAAAACAATAATTTTTCGCAAATTTAATTTAACCCTTATTTCAGAGAAAGTGAAAACGAAACAAATGGTACAAATGGCACGATGAAAAAATCGAAAACAATAAATGAAAGCCTTCTTCAAAACCACTCTCATCCAAGCTCCCATCTCAAGCATTCGGCTAGTGCTGAAAATTTGAACGATCCTGGTTCTTCACATGGTTTTAATGGCAGGATAGAACATGATGATTTGATAGATGATGAATACGGAAGGATATACGCAAATTATATGATGGTAATCTTAAAAATAAACACTTTTGGATCAACCCAATAAAACGCTTCCAAAAAAAGCACCTTAGGCTCCCAATTTTTAGAGCTTAAGGTCGTCACGGGAGCTAGATTATAAAGACAAACTTTGGGTGAGGTTTTATTTTTTATATAAAATTTGACCTCAATCAAAGTTTTTACATTTTTATTAAAAAATTGGGTACTACTAAGGATTAATGACCCCACTTAACGTGACTTTTTTTCAAATATTTTTTCTCTAAAAATTCGATTTTTTTCAAAAATTCGATTGTCTCTCCAAATTACTTTGTTGTGTTTGCCTTATTTGCAAGAATTTCCCGAAAAAAACTCGTTTTCATATTTTGTCAATGCGCGCAATCGATTTCCCTCATAAAGTTACCCCTATAGAGGTCATTTTCAAAGAAAAAAGCTAAAATTTTTTGAAAAAAATCACGTTAAGTGGGCTCGTTAATCCTTAGTAGTACCAAAAATTGGAAAATTTTAAAAAACGATGTTTCTTTTTATTTAAAATATACATTTTTAGGCGAAAGCTGACGCCAGAGCAATGGGCCATCCTATACCGCCTCCTCCATGGGAGATTGATCCAGATCGCTTTCCTATACCAACTCCAGAAATTATGAGTCATTATGGAGTAAATTATAATGATGTGGGAGAAAGAGAATCTCTAGATTTGCCGCCAGGTGGTGGTGAATCGCCAAGTGCTGGAAGTGGATCTCATGCTTTCGATGTCGAGCAGGAAGAATTTCCTCAGGTAAGAGGATTTTTGGAGCTACTGTCGGCTTTTATACCCCCCCCCCCCATTGAACGTTTCTAAAATCGAAAAATTTTATTTTTCGAAATTTTCTCAAAAATGACCCCATGCGGGAAACACGTTGGCGATGTTATTTTTGCGTAAAAACGCTTCCATTTTTTTTTAGAAAATCGAACTTTTGCATATTAGCTTTTTCGATAAAATAAAATATGTCACTTTTTAGGGATAATTTTATGCGAGAAAGCGATTTCGCCCAAAATTATCATGTTTTATAAACGGTTAAATGTCTATATTTTAGGAAGAAGTTTTGGGTAGTGATGATGAAGAACAAGAAGATCCCAAGGATTACAGGAAAGGTGGATACCATCCAGTGAATATTGGAGATGTCTTTAATAAGAGGTTTGATTAATTTACCACTTGAATAATAAAACCAATTTTTAAGGTATCATGTCATAAGAAAACTTGGTTGGGGGCATTTTTCAACGGTCTGGTTGTGCTGGGACACCACGGGTAAACGATTCGTCGCGCTGAAGATTGTCAAATCTGCCGAGCATTATACAGAAGCTGCCTTGGATGAGATAAAAGTAATAGCAAAATTGTAGAGATGGCCGACCAAATTGACTCTGACGTCGATTTGAATGAATAAAATTAAAGGGTGCCACAAAAAAGTTTTTTGCAACCTCTGCAACCCAACTGAAAAAATGCAACCTCTAGAAAAAATTTGGCTAAAAATTGAATTTGATCAAAAAATCGCCATACGACCACGCAGGGATGCATTAAAAAATTATACAAGGATCGACGTTTCTTTTCGTTTCAATGTACACGTTGCCTGATTCAATAAAAAAAATTCCCTGATAGCCAAAAAAAATTTCGACTATATCATCGACGTTTGTGTTCATTTTGGCCAACTCTACAAAATTTATCTTGGACATTTTTAAAATATTGATTTTTAGCTGCTCCATGCAGTTAGAGACAGTGATATGGAAGACCTTATGAGGCAACGAGTTGTCCAGTTATTAGACGAATTTCATGTTACCGG
This sequence comes from Acrobeloides cf. buchneri Gr-Nem-00862, assembly GCA_034700925.1. NCBI lineage: Eukaryota > Metazoa > Nematoda > Chromadorea > Rhabditida > Cephalobidae > Acrobeloides > Acrobeloides cf. buchneri Gr-Nem-00862. The sequence goes on from JAQGCO010000118.1 coordinate 10,500, forward strand.
TGTTAACGGGACCCATGTTTGCATGGTTTTTGAAGTAAGTTTGTTTCATATAGTCCGTTTACGATACAAATAAAATTTTTGCAAGCCCATAGCGCAGTGGATAAATAAGCATATCGTCCGACCTGGCAAGTTAAGCAACGCTGAGACAACCAGATTAGATCCCTGATAGTGCCAAGTTTTTGATTTTCAAGAAAATAAATATAAATCAGACCATTAGAAATTTTGTCTAACATTATTTGAAAATAAGTTTAGCCCTAGTGGGGTCGAACCTAGTGGGCTCAACGTTGCTTAACTTACCAGATCAGATTTAGCCACAGCTATCAAAATTTTAAACCTAAATATAAATCAGACCATTAGAATTTTTTTGCGACTTTTTGCTTCAATACACAGGCCTTTCCTGAATCAGGGAAGTGTTTTTCGCTTCGAAAATGTCAAATTTGGATTGCCCGCATGTTTTTACTCCTAGAGAGGTCATGTCCAGAAAAAACATTTTGATATTTTTTTCACGTGTATGGCTCCCCCCCCCTATTGTGTAGTAGCTCTGAGTTTTTTATACAAAAAATTTCAGGTTCTCGGATGCAACTTATTAAAATTAATTATCCGCTCTCAATATGAAGGCTTGCCACTCGAACTGGTCAGAAAAATTGTCAAGCAAGTCCTCGAAGGCCTACATTACCTACACGACAAGTGCCAGATCATTCACACAGATATTAAGCCGGAAAATGTTCTCATAACAATGTCTCATGATGAAGTTAGAAGAACGGCCGGGCATGCAATATTATGTGGAAAGTTGGGGCATAAGATGTCAGGCAGTGCGATTAGTACTGTGCCACAAAGTTTTAAGAAAAAGGTATGTAAAATTGATTTTTGAAGAGATTATCTACATAAAGTCTGTTTCACAGAGAGGTTCTAAAAAGCATAGCCTAGTGGACAGCATCACATACGTCGAGTTTGAAGACCCAGGTTCAATCCCACTCGGAACCAAATCTTTTTGCATCGTCCAAAATTGGCGAAAATTTTTGCCTAGGGGTAATTTTATGTGAAAAATACAATGGTGATATTAGTTTTTCATGAAAATTTTTGTAAAACATAGGAAAATTAATTTTTTATCTATTTTTACTTAAATCTTGATGTTTTTCAAGAAATAGGTATAAAATTGATTTTTATAAAAAGTTTCATGAAAAAATAATATCACTATCGTGTTTTTCACATAAAATTGTCCCTAGGCAAAAATTTTCATTAATTTTGGACGATACAAAAGGATTTGGCTCCTAGCAGAATTGAACCCGGGTCTTCAAACTCGATTTCTGTGATGCTATCCACTAGGCTATGCTTTTTGGAACCTCTCTGTGAAACAGACTTTACTTAGAAAAAATTTTTAGATGGAAGAAGGGATCTCTAAGTCAAAGAAAAAGAAGCTCAAGAAGAAGCGAAAGAAGCAGCGCGAGCTATTAGAACAGCAGCTAAAGGAAATGGAAGGGCTACAAGTGGACCCGGAGGTGAATCCAGAGGAGCTTCTGTCATCACCAAAAGTATAATTTATAACGGGCATACCGATTTTGGATCCTCAAAAAATGGGACATAACATATCGGATTTGATCTCAAAATGGATCATTTTTTACGATTTTTTCAAAATCAAAATCACTAATTTCAGCTGGGCTCAACAGTTAAGCCCAAACCAGCACCACCACCATACCTATTCGGTGAAAAAATCACCATCCCACGCATAGTCCCACCATTGGATGTGGGTGAAACACCCGAAGATATCCCAGAAACGGGATCCGTGAACTCCACCCCGATGACGCCCAATAACACACCAGTAGTCGTGCCAAAACCGGCTAAAGTGGAGAAAGAGCGAGGCGATCGTGACGAGTCGCTCTCGCCTCCTTCTGACCGGGATCATGATGACGAGACGCAAAAGGCACTAAAAGAGTTGAGAATGAGTACTGAGCAGGTATATAGTTAGGTGTTGTGTGTATGCAAATTTTGGTGTCTAACCTGCACAGAATTATAGGACCAGTCCACTCGGAAAAAAACTATGTAAAAATTATATATTCGAAAATTCATGAAAAATAGAGCATTTTACAGCATGTTCTGAATCGTTGTAGTTTTTCAGATAATTGCTTTTGAAATTGTTCATGTTTTCGTTGTAATACGCAAACTTTTTGAATTTTTGCGGAAAAATCGATTTATGCATCGATTTTTTAAATTTTCTTAACATGAACATTGTAGCAATTTTTTATAACTCTATGAGACGAATAAAATTACGTCAAAATTATTCAATTTGAAAATTGTTTTGGGTTATTGAAACGAAAACATGAATCAGGTTTTTGTTTCAATAACGCAAAACATTTTCAAATTGGATAATTTTGGCGTAATTTTATTCGTCTCATAGAGTTATAAAAAATTGCTACAATGTTCATGTTAAGAAAATTTAAAAAATCGATGCAAAAATTGATTTTTCCGCGAAAAATTCAAGATTGTTTATTACAACGAAAACATGAACAATTTCAAACGCAATTATCTCGAAAACTACAACGATTCAGAATATGCTGTAAAGACCAAAAATCCTCCATTTTTCATGAATTTTCAGAATCTTTAATTTTTACATAGAGTTTTTTTTCGAGTGGTATATGATTTTGGACGTTTTTTAACAAAAAATTAACTGCAAAATCGATTTTTGTCAAAAAATCGTTTAACAAATGATTTTTGAGCTCAAAATCGATATTTGGCCTAAATTTGATAAAAACGACTCAAAATCAATTTTGAATTCAAAATTAGGTCTAAAATTGAACTAAAATTTTTTTCAAAATCGATCTCAAATCATTGATAAAATTTGAATTTTGAAAAAAATTGATCACAATAATGAGCTAAAAATCAAAAAATGTTTATCCAATTTTTGGTTCAACTTTTGTTTTTTTTACTTTCCTTGTTTATTATCATTTTTTGATATGGTGGTGGTGATGTGCATTGTACAGAGTGAGTAAGAAAGTGCATTGTTGTGATTTTTGGGGCCCGAAAAATTGGTACTTATGCACTTTACCCCGCGCAATCGATTACTCGTATAAAATCACCTTCAGATGGATGATTTCCGGGCGAAAATTGAAATTGTTCGATTTTCGCTCTAATACACAGCCCCCATTCTCTGAATAAGGGTCAAGGAAGCGTTTTCATGCTCCTTTTCTAAAAATGATCCATATAGGGGTAATTTTATGCGGAGAATCGATGCGCGCAATCGATTCTCCGCATAAAATTACCCCTATATGGTTCATTTTTAGAAAAAAATTTTTGGGCCCCAAAAATCACAACAATGCACTTTTTTACTTACCCTGTAGCTTTAATTGTTGTACCCTCTAATACTCTATAACGAAACGAACAAAAATAACCTGTTTCTGAACTTCAAAAGTTTTGCATGCCCATAGTCAAGTGGTAGGATGTCAAATACTCACACTGAAGATTCTGATTCGATCCCGCTTGATGTGTTTTCTTTTTTTCAGCATTCAAAATTGATGAAAATTTTTGTATACGGGTATTTTTATGCAAGGAACACGATGGTAACGCGGCGCCGGACTGTTTGGGGACGGTCATTTGGGGATGTGACATTTGGGGACGGACTTTTAGGGATGTGACATTTGGGGACGGACTTTTGGGGACGGATTTTTGGGGATGTGACATTTGGGGACGGACTTTTGGGGATGTGACATTTGGGGACGTGACATTTGGGGACGAAATTTAGGTTTTT
>JAQGCO010000119.1:0-14208 GCA_034700925.1 Acrobeloides cf. buchneri Gr-Nem-00862
GACTCAGGTGGGATTCGAACCCGAGACCCTTAGACTCGAATCTTGGAGCACTACCACTGAACCAAGTTCACGATAAAAATCGAGATGTTTAATTTTGTTTATAATTTAACATAAATTTTTTCTTAATAAAATAAATTTTATAAATTTGCAATCATATATAAATTTGAGCAAACATATCAATCATTAGCATTATAAAAAATTTTAACACTGGGCAATGAATAGCTGAATCTTCAACCCGTTGAAGCATCAAGAGCCAAGTTATAGGCTAGATTAAACGCATGTCCCAGCGTCATAATTATATCTTTGGCCATATCCTAAAATTTATGCTTTAACCCATAGGTCACCAAGGGGGTGGTACAGTACCCCCTCACCACTCATCCTCGGACTTTCCGTCTTTATAGTCATTCATCCATCCGTCATGAGGGTTCGTGTACCCTCCCCCCTTCTAATTCATTCATCTTATAAATTTTTGAAAATTTTATCATGTACCCCCCCTAAAAGGTCATTCATCCATCCATCCTGAGGGTCCGATGTATCCCCCTACTGGTAAACTATGCTTTAACCATCTTTCATTGGTTGAGTGCAACCAACTTACAGCAGTCAGTACACAATACACATGGCAGATATTCTTATCACCGTCTTGAAAAATATAGGCGAAACAATTGAGATCCCATTCGTCTTGACACACTACTTGAATGTGGTTGACTTCGTGTTGAGCTATCAATTGCTAAATTAGGTTGCACATAAGAATTTTGTTGTTGTTGAAACTCACATGCGAAGCCGTATCTAAAACGTTAACACCACCGACGGAAATTTCAAGGATCACTTGGGGTACTTTGATGATTTGTCGGACTCTATTCTAAACAAGGAGCCACGTTAGTGCCTTTAACACAGTAATATTCCTTCAAATTTCCGGTATATCCTGTTATTTTCAGCTATTCTGAGCAACATTCAAAAAATTTTTTTGAAAAAAAGTTTAACCATGTTTTTTTGCAAGTAAAATCAAATCGGCTCAGATGGGATTCGGACCCGAGACCCTTCGACTCGAATCTTGGAGCACTACCACTGAGCCAAGTTCACGATAAAAATCAGATTTTTAATTTGCTTATAATTTAACATGAATTTTTTTAACAACTTTTTTTCAAAAAATTTTTTTGAATGTTGCTCAGAATAGCTGAAAATAGCAGAATATACCGGGAATTTGAAGGAGTTAAAAAATCGACAGTATACAAGATGTTTCAACACAACCACCTATCAAAGACACAACCACCTATCGCGCATTCTCGAACAGTGAAAACGCTTTCTTGACTCTGATTCAGGGAAAGGATACGTATTTACGTAAATAAATTGATTTTCGCTTCAATACACCGATTTTTTCCTGAATCAGGATCAAGGAAGCGTTTTCACAGTTTGGGAATGCGCGCAATCGATTCCCCGCCTAGAAAAACCTAAGAATCGACGGTTTTCTCATAAAAATCCGAAAATATTTAATTTTCGCTTCAATACACCCACCCCATTTCCTGAATCAGGGTCAAGGAAGAAGTATTTTCACGCGACGGGGATGCGCGCAATCGATTTTTTACCCTATTTTTACCCCTAAGAAATTTTTAGTGAATTTCGACCATTTTTTAATAAACTTTGAATTAAAGTTTCTCGAAAACGAAGAAAATTTTTTTACGAAATTTGGAGTATTACCGTTTTTCGATACGCTCTATCGATTGGCGGTGGAATTTTTCAAAAATTCCGTAAGGAATTCAAATTCAAAATTTTGTTTCAATACTCAGACTATTCAAAATTTTGAAAATATTTTGTTTAATATCATCCCCGACGAGATTAACAACTTGCAAAAAGACCGCATTTAAAAATCATTCAAATTCTCCGAGATATCCAACTTTCTTTGATAGGTGGTTGTGCTATGAAACACCCCATACTTTTGATGCACTAATCGCTCGTCTACAATCTTCAGCCCCTTCAACGTTCGATATTTCAACTGCGCCTAAATAATGAGCCGAATAGGAAAGACATTTATGAAGAAGCATTGCGGTTTTCTGCGCCCAGTTGATGTCATCCGAAGTTTCTGCTGCTGCCATTCTTCCTTCTGTTTGCTGAGAGCTGTTGCATAGTGTAGATGCACTCCTGAGATATTTGATTTTTATTATTTATCTAATAGAAAACAACTTTTTATGTGAACCGGTTGTTGATAAAGTGGCCAACGAGCTTCGTTCATTTTTAGTGAGACTTAAGGAAAATTGAATTCGTTCCAAGTGCCCAACTAGCGTAATTCCCATTTTCTAAATATTGTATGGAGTTCAAGTGTATAAAATTCAAGTTACTTTAAGATCTTTTATTGTAAGTTTAGCAGTCAAAACACTTTTTGGTTGTGTTAGATTTTGATTCACGAATGAGCCTAGATAGTCCATCAAAGCCAAGGCATTTAACCAATCAGATGTATATTCAAAGTCTTCTAAAATAACAAATAAGATTCGATGCAACAATGTACAGCAAACATGGCTAAAGGGGGAAGTCTCTCCCCCCCTAACCAATCCGGCAAAAAGATCAAAAATAGGACCAATCTGTCATCGAAGCGACCGGGTTGGTTACTTTTTTTTCTTATGTTTTTGACCAAAATTTGGGAAAAAAACATAGGGAGGGGGGACCAAGGCAAATTTTAGGCACCCAACCCATCCTTCATCATTCTTTTATAACTCTAAGAAATGAATAAAATGGCACAAAAATTATCCGATTTGAACATTATTTTGAGTTATTGAAACGAAAACATGAATCAGAATTTTCGTTTCAATAACCCGAAACAATGTTCAACTTGGATAATTTTTGTATCATTTTATTCTTCTCACAGAGCTATAAAAAAATGACGAAGGATGTTTTTATAATATTTAACAAATCGTTTCAATAAACAGACTTTTATTGACCACGATTGGGGTCAATACCTTTCGCTTCAATACATAATCACGTTTGAAAATTTGTAACAAAATTTCAAACGCAATTATCTCGACAGGGTTAAACCTTCAAGGGAAGCCGTAAAAACAAAAATGCTTAGTAAAAATTCCTCTTTCTTTTAAAAATAAATGCTCGAGGTTCGTTCAAAAGTTCAGTGGCCTACTGTACACAAAAAAGACTTGCCTATGCTTGGAATCAAACAACGCATTCTTTCTACAGAAGGTAGAATTTGATGTTGAATCGACTTATCAATACCAATCTCGGTCATTGTACGCTTATGCAATGTTCCTTTCTAAAGTTTTCATATAACTTTGAAACTACGGAAATAAGCAAACCATGAATTCAATTCGATCAAATCCATTTTTCTCTATTATTTTCGCTATTTCAATAGACCTGGCTTTGGGCAGCCCAACGGCTTGTTGTAACCATCCAGTCACAGATAAGGATTCAGCCTAAATTTTGTGCTCTTTTTATAACAAAAAAGGGTACTACTTCGGATTGCTGCCCCAAGTGACAGGGTAAAAATTTTTAAAATTTTTTTCCAAAAAAGACCCTACTGGGGTAATTTTATGCGAGGAATCGATTGCGCGCATTTCCGAAGCTTGAAAATGCTTCCTTCACCATGAACTAGGGAAATTACTAAAAATTTAAAAAAGCTTGTTTTCAAGCGTTTAAGGGGGTTTTCTCTATAAATTTTCCTAGTTCATAACGAAGGAAACATTTTCTTCGGGAATGCACGCAACCGATTCCCCGCATCAAAAAAACCCATAAACGAGTATTTTCATATAAAAAACTAATAAATTTTATTTTCGCTTTAATACACTGACCCTGAATCAGGGGCAGGGAAGCATTTTCAAGCTTCGGAAATGCGCTCAATTGATTCCTAGCATAAAAATACTCCTATAGGATCTTTTTGAAAAAATTTTTCCGGTTCTAGTACCCTATCACTTGGGCAGCTAGTAGTACCCAAAAAAACCTACATGATCATTTCCACTATCTCCATCAGTTGAAATAATGTCCGAGTTGCTAGAACAAGCCTCATCTTTTACGAGATTAGCCGACGACAATTGAAGTGTTAGCGCTTGGGATTTTCGATTTCGTACAGAAATAGCGACTGGTGAGCCATTACTTTCAGCGAACAAAGAATCCCTGCGAATAGCACTAAGAATGTCCTCAATCTAAAAAATTTTGTTATCCAATAGTCAACGATTTTTTTTGGCACCTTTTTCCATTCTTGAGACTGGTTAAACTCAAGATCTTCGTTACTTTCTCTTGTACTACTACCTTCCAAATTATGCTTTGAGGTTGTAGCTCTATTATTTTGAGCCACTTTATGCGCTCGAAGTGGGATGGGCGGAGGAGCTTCTTTATCACTAAACTTATGTAATTGTTTATTTTTTAGCATAATTTTTGGTGCTGTTCACCTTTAGGGGCCCCAACGACCATGTTTTGGGGATCAGAAAATTTTTTTGTCTCCGAATTTTGTAAAAATGACTTTTCTAGGGGTAATTTTGTACGAGAAATCGATTTTACGCATTCCCGAAGCTTGAAAATGCTTCCCTGACCCTGGTTCAGGAAAATAAGAGTGTGAAAAATCCAAAATTTTCATATTTTCGCTTCAATACACACCCTTATTTCCCTGAGATTTTCGATAATTTTTGGCCTATATAAGATCAGCAAAAGTTCAAAAATGAGGGTCTAGATGTGGTTAAAATATTTTTCTAATGCGCGCAATCGATTTCTCGCATAAAATTACCCCCATAAAAGTCATTTTCACAAAATTCTGAGACAAAAAACTTTTTCGACCCCCGAACCATGGTCGTTGTGCCCCTAAGGGTGGACAGCACCGAAAATGTTTAGCTGGAATGAAAGTGGATGGGTATTTTAGGCCTTATTTGAACGGTATTATATCGCCTGATGATCAGGTAAAAAATGTTTAAGGGTTTTTTAAGAATTCGAATTTTTTCGAATTTCAAATTTTCGATTTTTTTAATTTTTCGAATGTCTTCTATTTTTCAAATCTTCAAGTTTTTCATTTTTTCTAAATTTTTCGAATTTTTACCATTTGCTTAATTTTCGAAATTTTCGATTTAAAAAAAATCGATTTTTTAAAATTTAAACAAGCCTGTCTGCATACTATGTAGGCCTTTTTTTATAGCTAACTACCGCCGCTGAAAATTTCCAAATCTTAGTCGACAACTTTACGATTCCATTCATTTGGATCGACATCGACCCGAATACAAATTGGTCTCAAAATAAGACCATAAACCAACAAGTCTTACAATCGATGATTAATGCATCTTACGTAAGTAACAAAGCCCTAGACAGACATGTACAGGGGGGGGGGTCAGATCCTCCTCCATCACTCATCCATCAGTCGAAATTTAGGCATCCATCTTAGCTAGTCAGTCAGCCAGAACTCAGTCAGGTTGCGATCTAAATCCATCCTAAATTTGAATGTTTGAATACAATATTAAAATTTTTATGTTTTTCAATAAAAAATCAAAATTTTCGAAAAAGGCATGACCTCCTTTGACCTACCCCTCGCGGTCATCCTTTCATCTATCCTATAGTGTCTGACCCTCCCTGGGACCTATGGCCCTTGATTGAGGAGAACAGCCTAGATTTTTTCCTTTATAGAACAACCCTAGTTTATTCTATAATGATACATCAGGTGGTGCTTCGATTCCCATTGGCATTAGATCTTCATATAATGCATGGGATCGAATTTTGGGCCTAAATTATGTACAGTTAGATGCGACTGGGCTAAAATTACCGCTGTGGTGGATAAGGTGGAATGGAAAACAGGTATGAACAAGAAAATGTCGTAAATTGGGGTAAATTCGGAGTGAAGTGGGGGCTCGACCGATTGGGGATGGGAGACTACTTTAAGAAAAATGGCAAAAAATCGTCGATTTCGGAAAAAAACACAATTTTTTCAAAGAATTTTCGGATTGAGGAAGGTGTTAGGTCAAAAAAGTTGAAATAGTCAGGAAAAGGTTTCCAAATACAATATTTTTAGGACCTCGGAAATGACTCTGATTGGAAAGATTTTGGTGGTTGGACAAAGGTATAATTTTTAGGTCGATTTTTAGGGTATTGACGGTAGTTTTTTAGGGTGATGTCATTATGCATCAATATGCCGGAAATGTCCAGAATACTCAATGTAATCTGAAAAATTTGAACTACAACTTTTATCTTAACTAGGACAAAATATTATAGTACTTATGCAATATCCCCCTAAGCTGAAAAAAGGCTTAGGCTTTGGTTTATGATTAGGATTAGGCCTTAGCCTAAGGCCTAAGCCTAAGGCCTAAATCTAAGCCTAAGCCTAAGCCTAAGCCTAAGGCCTAATCATAAACCAAGCCTAAGCCTTTTTCAGCTTGGAGGGGGGATAGTGCATAAGTGCCAATATTATCGTGCTCAAAATTCGTATATTTCTGACTGATGATTAGAAGACATTCCCAGACCAGTGTCGTAAAATGGGATAAATTTGGAGGCTACCTTAAGAAAATGGAAAAATCGTCGATTTTCGAAAAAAACCTTGAAATTTTTCGAATTTTAGTGGTAGTCCTCAGTCTTCTTTACGACACTTTCTGGCAATTTTTATTTTATTTTTTAAATACGATTTCACAATACACTTTTTTCCGACACATATACGTCATGTTGACAATCAAAAATATGAGAATATTGACAAAAGTTGTAGCTAGACATCTGAGCTACCCATCTATGTGCAATTTTTGGAGGGATCACTCAATTTTTTAACCTATAACGTCAATTTTTCATACTTACTTATACTGAATTTTATAGTCTTTTTAATTTATTCAGAAAAAAATATTATTTTTGAGTCTATTTATCTGAAAAAAGCAATAAGACATACACAGTATGCATGTTTCAACGCTAGCTGGAGTTTCAGCTTTTTTATAATCGAAATCATTTTGGTCAATGTTCTGAGAGAAGCCTTAACATATAAAACGTTTATTTCGAAAAAATTTTAAAATTGAAAATTTTTATTTTAAAAAACGTATTGATTTTTCATTATAAAAAATTAGACCAATCCGAGTCGATTATCCGACTCGATATAAATACCAGGAAACTTAAAATATTTTTTACTATTGGTTGTTGCAAGTTGAGGCTGCTGAAACTTGATTTCATTTTTTACGTTAAACTGATGATTGCCAACTCTTCCTTTAATCTAAAATTATGAAATTTATATGTGTGTACATGTTTTATTGAAAATCCGGGTTTTTAGAAAATCCGGCCGCATTTTCAATAAAACCGGTAACATACGGTTTTTTCACCTCCTTTTTTTCCTACAAGTTTTTCAACAAAATTTCGAGATGAAATTCTGCAGTAGAAATTTCAGTCAGCGAAATTCTGTAGATAAAAAAGGGCAAAATTTTGCAATTCTTACTATCTTCGCCATATCTTCTAGATCTTTTATATGTGCAAAGTTATCAAACACTTTTTTTATGTTGATAATAAACTCAGATCCTATCGTATAGCGATAAGAAACCATGGTAGGCACAGTGGCATAAAAGACAAAAAAATCCGAGTAGCTAGGACCTCTTTGCGAACCATGTGCAGGCGATTTTTTAAATAACCACTTTGAAATCTTGTTGGAAAATGATTCGTATTGATATTTTATACTTTGCCATCTTGAAACTTTTTGTTGATGATCCAAAACGGCGCCATCATCAGAGTTTCCTAAAACAATTCATTAATTCTGTAACTTTGTAACTCTGTAAACTCTGTAACTTTATAACTTATTTATCAATTTGGACTCACCTCCACGACATGCCTGGAAAATGAAAAACTTAGGCTTTCCCACAAAACCTGGAGCATTGCTACCATTAAAAAGATTCAAAATTTCACGATCAATATTAATCCCCTCGCCATCTATATCACAGATGGTACCGTCATCGCCGTGTCCCATGATAACAGCAATGCAACTATCGTATTTTATGTGTCGTTTATCAGTGGCGAAAGCTTTGAGACGTTCCAACATTTCCTTTAAAAATAATAAAAATTTGTAATCATGGTCTGCTTCACCAAAAACTCCGACGACTCAATGGTGCATTAGATTTTGAAATTTTCGATCCGAAGGTCTTGGTTTTGATCCCTACCGGGGATTATTATTATTAGAGATGGGAAAATGCTAGCAAATGCTAGCATTTGCTAGCATATGCTAGAATCATGCTAGCATATGCTCGGATTTGCTAGCAGATTCAAGACAATATTTTCTCACAAGTACATAATCTACGATCACATTTATATTTCCCTTGCTTTAATAACAATGATTACGTGATCCCACAATAATATTTGTGTAATCGCACTTTTCAAATAATAAGTTTTATGATCCTCTCTGCGGATTGTTCTCAAAATCCTCATTTTTAGGATTTTTCTCGAAAAATCGCATTTTTGGGAAGCTGGACTCTTCTTAAAACTGGTCAACATGGCTTTTTGATGCCGGAACCGCAATTTTCATATGCAGAAACCTATATAAAACTGCTTTTCGACATGTTTTTTCTTTAAAATTTCCATTTTTAGGATTTTTACTCAAAAAGCCGCATTTTTGAGGGCATATGCCCTCCACACACACCTTGCACTGTCCAGAATGCTTTTCTGACGTCAAAATCGCGCTTTTCACTTGCGAAAACCTATAAGACACCTGTTTCACCACCTTTTGTCTTTTAAAACCCTCATTTTTACGCTTTTTTCCTAAAAGCCTCATTTTTAGAACCCTTGGCCGTCGAAAAGTCGTCAAATCCCCACTCAAAACACCTTTCTGACATCAAAATCGCGCTTTTCGCTTGAGAAAAATTATAGAACACGTGTTTCGACTCGTTTTCCCATCGTTTTATGCGAATTTCTGTGACCCCTCTAGATTTGAGAAACCCAAATTGTCCGCCTTCAAAGTGGTTTTTGTCTATCTTCAAAGCCAAGTTGAAAGATGGTTCAAGAAGTTTAAATCGGGCGACACAAACCTGGTAGATGAAGAAGGAAGAGGTCGGCCATCCAATTTTGACGATGCCGCCCTTTTGGAGACTGGAAGAGGATGAAAGTTTAACGACAAGGATGTTGGCCGAGCAATTCGACGTCGACCATTTCCATGTCGAAGGTCGGGTCGTCCAATCCATCAACGACAAAAGGTGGAACTTACTCAAGCATCCGCTCTACTCTCCCATAGAAGCCTCTACAGACTACCACGTCAACGCTCGCTCAAAAATTGACAAATGGGCAAAGTCTACAACGATTTGGATGAACTTGTTGCTGACGTCAAAGTGTGGATTGCCTCCAAGGATGGCCACTTCTCTGCCCGCGGAATTGACTGACTACCACACAAAGGGGAAGCAGCAATTGATGCGGATGGTGATTATCCTTCAAAATGATCATTTGATTATGTTTTTTCATTGCTTTGACGATTATTTATTTAAAATATAACAGCAAAAAATACGCATTAATTATGCACCAACCCAATAAGTACTTAAAACCCAAAGCTTTATTCTTTTGTACCTAGAAGTCATAAAAATTTCCGCTAACAACTTTTTATATATTTTTTAATAACTCACCGACCACACATCAATTTTTAAAATATAAGTTGTATGTCTGAAATGGTTGAAAATTGCTATGTTCAAAATCAAACAAGTTTATCATGTGCAGATTACTAGCTTTAGCGGAAACACATAAAACCAGAAGATTTCAACAATTTTTCTTTTAGGTAGTTTAAATTTTTAATATATGAAGTCTTGATAATTGTTTAATTGAACATGTTGAGAAATGCAAAAATTTAGCAAGATTTGACATCCCTTTGCAAGCAAAAAATGTTTGGTCATATCTAGCACGAATTTGATGTGGCAATAGCGTAGTTCACTGTTGCATCAAAATTTAGTTGTATTAACAAAAGACTTTTTAATGTTACTACTTTATTATTCTCAATAGTTCTGAGACCAAGCGCCTAAGGCGCTTATCGGATCAAGTTCACTTTGACTGGGCCACCCACGTGGTCAAAAAATTTTCTAACTACTTAAATTTTTTCACAAAAATGACCCCATAGGGGATTTTTCATGCGTGGAGCACGAATCGGAGCGAATTTTGGCATGAAAATGCATAGAAACTCAGTGGTGCAAAGAAGAGGGGGAAGCTTTCCCCCCCCCACCAAATCTGAAAAATGACAAATTTTTTCCTAATGGTCCCCCCTTATGTTTTTGCCTAAAAAAATTTTTCTATAGGACTTCCCCCCCCCCAAACCGAAACCCACTTTGCGCCGCTGTAGAAACTTGAGAAAATCTTAAAAATTATTTCTTTTTTTGCACTTTTGTTTATTTTTGGTACATGTCTTTGTATTTTTTTTCTTTTGCAGAATTAAAATGACAATCATCGAACTTCAAGATTTTAAATTGGATGATCTTTACAACAAGTTACAGCTCTCTGACGAAGAATTTGAAGAATGGTTGGCATCCCTCGGTCTCCTTCACCTCACTATGGATTACAACTTATGCCACCACCCAATGGTTCTTGAACAAGGCGCGCGTTCTAATTTTGGCGTTGCAATCGTCGCGTTCATCGTCCTTTAAACCTTCAAAAGGGTTTAAGGCAAGTGCCTTATCTTATTCAGGGTTAATTACTTTTTAAGGTCGGCACTTTTAAAAAAAATCAAACCTCAGCTGCAAGCAAATTTTCAAACTGTCTTATTTCTTTTCAATGGACCTTCCTATCGAATATGCAGAATATGAAATCGGTATCTCGCATAAAATTATTGTCCGTTGGTACAAAAAGTTTCATCGAATTTGCCGTTATTACTTTCGCGACCATCCAATTCAACTCAGCGGTCCCGTTTTGGTGGTCGAAGGGGACGAGCACTATATGACCAGGAAATATGGAGGAAGAGGAAGAAATGTTCGACGACATCCAACATACATATGCGGGCTGGTTGAGCGCGGCTCTGGACTGTCTTACTTACAAGTAGTCCCAAGACGAGATGCTGCTACTTTGGTCCCAGGGATTCTACGCCTCGTTAGATCCCATTCAACTATTCATACTGACATGTGGCGCGCTTATAGTGTAATGGCCCGTTTTCGCATCTTCCGTCATCGTGTTGTGAATCATGGCGCTAATTTCATAGATCCAGTTGATCCCCAAGTTCATACCCAAAACATAGAAATCAAATGGGGTCATTGAAAACAGTGAGTGCGCAGACGACGAGGCATTACTAACCAGGAACTTCCGTTTCACCTCATCGAATTCAATTGGCGTGAGCGTTTTTGGACAGAGAAACCGAGTTTTTTCAATCTTTGGAGTCAAATAGCCAGTTTCTACCCATGCAACACCTAAAGATTTCTAACATTCTTATCCCAACAGCCCTCTTTAGGGTTACAAGGGGTGTCATGACTCGCGCCCCTCGGAGCTGGAGCACCCCAGGTAATGCAAAATGGCGAGTCATTATAACATTAATATTATATTGCATAGAAAAAACATAGAAATGCAAAATTTTCGGATTTCTATGCATTTTCATGCCAAAATTCGATCGGATTCGTGCTCCTCGCATGAAAAACTCCCTATGGGGTCATTTTCGTGAAAAATGCAAGTAGTTGGAAAAGACGATTTTCAAATTTTTTTAAAATTTTGACCATTTTCAAATTTTTTTAAAATTTTGACCACGTGGGTGGCCCAGTCAAAATAAACTTGATCCTAATTTTTTAGTTGCCATCTTTGTAAATTGTTCATTTTCATCGCTAAGCACCAACGTTTGGAAAAATCTGTATACGGTCCATTTAAAGTCAAGAAAACCGTTTCATGTTTATTATTTGGAGTCGTGTCATTATTTTCTAAATTTTTGTTAAAACATTTTTTCACCAGAATTACCATTCGCCTTCACTTTCACTTTAGATATATAAAATGTTTTGAGAATAACTTCTCCATGCTCGGAAACAAGAACAGCAGTCATATATCGTCGACCATTTTCAAAACAAAAAAAGTTGAAAGTTCTAGCACCACTCATTTGTTCCCACGTTGAGTCTACTACACGTGATGCTTGAATGACTTGTTGTGACTTCTAAAAAACCTGTATTTATTGCTTTTAAGTCTTCAATTTTTTTAAACTATTATTTTTTAAAGGCAATTTAATAAATCCAAAATCACTATTCAACTTTAAAAAAGATAAAATTTTACCCTAAAATAATTTCTAAGAGCTCTGTCGAGTTCTCCATTATGTTCCATTCGAACATTTATATTGCATCCTTTAATAATCTTTTTATGCTTCACAAAATGGTAGATAAAATTTTCTTGGTTACTAAACTTGACGTGATAGTCACTTGCCAACTTCTTTATGGCTTTTACTGTATCATCGTGATCTGTATATGGTTTAATTAGTTGTGCGCCAACAAATTCTTAAAAAAATAATATTTTTTGGAAAAATAGCAACATACCAGAGTAATTCTTCTTCATTATTGTTTTGAAATTCATATAAGATATTTCAGCAATTTTTTCGTATTGTTTATTTTGCATGATATCAGTAAATTTTATTTGTTCTATCGAATTTTGTAGACCTGGTTGATAAAGATCTTTTACTTTTAAACGCAGATTTTGTTCTATTTTTATTATCAATCTTTTACGGAGGTTTTCTATATCAATAAATTCATTTTTATCCTTTTCCTTTATTTTGGTGATTTCTTCATCGATTTCTTTTTTCACGTCTTCTAAAGCCTTTACTTTTGGATAAATTTGCTCTTCGTGTAAAGCATAACTTAATTCCAGAATGGCTACAAATTGTCCGAAAGTTTTGGATTTTTTACGCCCACGTGAAAAATAATTTTTCGCCAATAAAATAGTTCTGTTGCGAATTTTTGAGTAATCATCTTTGTTAAGGTTATTATAAATGATTTGTACAGCCGATATTCGACATTTCTCGTGAAAGAGTTTTGGCTAAAAAAGATATATGATCAATATATAAAAATTATAAAAAAAATTGGAAATTGAGGGTTGCTACAGATGCGTTCAGATTCAAAAATCGCGGTTAACATTCTGGCCGAGTCACGACCGAATCTTCTCGGTTGCAACTCCCGACAGTGTTTTTTAGAATGTGGACATGCGGACATTGCAAATATTCTAAACAGCACTTGTCAAGAGTTGTAAAGAGCCGATTTGGTTGCGATTCGGCCATAATGTGAACACACTTGAACGATGAATACGAAACATCTCAAAGCGTTGCAACAAAAAATATTTTCGCAAAAAAATTTCCATAATGATATGTATATGTGGTAACCGATATTGAATTTCAGCCGATTTTGAATATTCAACTTTGGCTAGCCGATTTTGAACATTCAAAATTGGCTAGCGAGAAAATTTCAATATTCCAAATTGGCTAGCCGATTTTGAATTTCCAAGTATCGGCTAGTCAATACGGAATCAGATAAAGTTCAGGAACGGCAAGCCGATTTTGAATATTGCGTACCAAATTATAATTTACATGGTTTTAAGTAAGATACCTGATTTTATTCAAAACGACATTCGAAAACAATATAAAATTATCACAATTCAAAAAGACAAGAAAATTCAACAAAATAAAAATTGATAAAGCACATGATAATAAAAGTATGTCACTTATTTTGACATGTTCTGCTATGATGGCATCGGCTATTACACTTCATCTCCGCCTTCTTGCACGCACACTTCTTTGTTGTGCAGCCACCAGTGCAACTATTGGGTTGTTTCATAAGTTGTTGCCGCTCAAAAAATACATCTAAAATCGGCATTTTTCGCTCGTTTTCGATGAAATTTTTTTCAGTAGTAAGTAAGAATGTATGACGAATACGATCCAATGAGTCTTTTTGAGCGTAACTCATGTTTTTGTGTCAATACTCAAACTCTTTTTTTTAAATTGGGCTCTCAAACATGTATCCTTATTTTAAGCTATTGATATTTGGCTATATAAGTCGATTTGACGAAATTTTCGACCCTCCTAGAGTTTTTCTATCCCAACGAGCAGAGTTGGGAATTACCACACCAACCACACCACTCCACACCACACCACACCGTGTGGTGTGGTGTGGTTAGCGGTGTGGTGTGGGGTGGTGTGGTGTGGTATGACTGTGTGGTGTGGTGTGGGGTGGTGTGGTGTGGGGTGGTGTGGTATGGGGTGGTGTGGTGTGATGGTGTGGTCGGTGGTGTGGCACACCACTGACCAGACCACACCACACCACCCCACACCACACCAACCACACCGCCACACCACACTTTTAATAACACTGA
>JAQGCO010000120.1:0-14193 GCA_034700925.1 Acrobeloides cf. buchneri Gr-Nem-00862
GCCCCCCCTGGGGGGGGGGGGGTTGCAATCCCTCTACTTTATGGTTCCTTTCTTTTAGGCGCCTGTCCTTCGCCACAGGGGTAAATTACTTGTTAAAATCTTGAAACGGAAGAAGGTGTTAAAAAACAGCTATACCTCTATACATACTTACTATATGTAGTCTCTATTTTTTCTTTAGGCTGGATTACGAACTTACTCATTACCAAAACTTCGCCTCAAAAGTACCCCTGACGATGAAATTCCTCAATGTTGCAAGACCTTTTATTCAAAAATGTCGTTTATTGGATTCCCTTTTGCGGTGTTCTTTTTCCTTATTATTTTAGCCACAACAATATATAGCACCAATGAAGTTTTTTGTTGGTACTGGCATTGCGGATTTTTAAGTGCTGCCACCGCTACTTATATTCAGGTTTTGCGAACTATATTAATTTTTTTAAAGTACATCAGAGGATACCTCAATACGACAGTAATAAGAAAAGGACAAATGAAGGGACCTAGGCTAAAAAGACCCCAAATAAAAATGTTATCAGGCCTTTTTTCTGAGGTTTATTCCACCGACAAAATATTTATAAATTCAATTTTGACAAATTTTTATCTAGGAATCTCATTCCATCCCAACAACAAATATGTGTCACTTCAAAATTTTCTTAATTTTAAGCTTTCATTACTCCTTCAGTGGCTCTAGGAACTTCCACAACGGGGTTCAAAACGACATGCGGAATTTCCACAGCGGAACTTCCACAAGTCGATCTTCTCCACTTTCCCGTGATCAAAAACAAAAAATTCCAGGGGGTTTTCGATATGAGAAACTCGAATATGAAGGCATTTTTTGTTTTTGATCACGGGAAAGTGTTAAAATCGACCGTTGTGGAAGTTAATTTGTGGAAATTTTGCTTTTTTCGTTGTGGAATTTCCGTTGTGGAAATTCCGCTTTTTTCCTTGTGGAAGTTCCTAGAGCCCCTTCAGTTGACCATATAGCATGATATTATGTTGTTCCATAAATTCCATTAAAAACGGCCTTTCCTAGCGAGATATATTCCAAGAAGTAGCGCTACGAATTTATGGAACAACCTAATACAATAAATTTTTACAGAAAATCATTAGTGGAATATGTGCATTGCTCAACATTTTGGTCCCTTTTACACTTTGTTGGAGGTTTCATGAAATGCTCCATAAAATGGATTCTGTTTCAAAAAGAAAAGTTCCCAGATTGGTTGGAACCGCATGTGTTGTAGTTTTAATAGCACTTAATGCTATCCTCCTGTTTACTTTATATGGGGTATGTTCATAGGAACCGGACGGAAAGCAGGAAAGATGGCAGACAAGCAGGCAGGGCTTAGGCGTAGGCTTAGGTTTTGGCTTATGCTTAGGTTTAGGCTCAGTCCAATCATTTAGGCAAACAGAACAGTCAATTTTCTTCAAATTTTAGATTACGAAGACATTCCTTGTTCAGAACAACATTTGGGAAATGAATTATTTTCAAAGCTATCAAGCATTTTTACCTTTAGCAAATACTATTATGACAAGTATAACCTTGCCATTGACGTGGTGAGCAATATTAATGCATTTAAAAGTGTATGAGCTCATAATTTAGGCTACCAGTAGGCCTTTATGTGCTAATATGCCTTCATCTAATCATATGCTTCAACTGGGCATATAAAGATCTTTTAAAATGTGACTTGACAGAAGAACAATTAGTTTATGGTCACGAGAAGTACTTAAAAGCTATCACTTTGACAAATCTTGTAAGTAAAAAGTGCTAAGAAGTCGTTCAAGTACGTAAACCTTGGGGTCTTAAGAAATTCGGATTACGACCGTCTATTTTGATTTAATTAAGTGGGCGGGTGAGTAGAATAGAGAAAACAATATGTATAGTCATCTCTCCTCACCTATATCTAGTATGTTAGGTAGATTCAGTATATGCCTATGTGGTTTTCTATGAAGTTACTCTAACCACTTTGAACACCATGTTTGGTATTTATGGAATTATCAAACTTTTTCCACATTCTCCATCTGCACTTTTTACTAGTGAATATTTTGGCCAAGTCATTATATGCCTTCTTATAATATTGTTTTATATTATACCCCCTATTATTGTTTATGAAACAGTGAGGTTTTTTCTTAAATCATTAATTAACGGTACCGAATGCCGAGCGCTAACGTAGTACCGGAAGACGAGCAGAGGGGAGAAGAATAGATGAATGTGAAGACTCCCAAGCGATTCCCCCCTAGAATTTCCTTTTTCCGAACGATTAGTCACGTTACTGAAAACACAAACGTGACAAAAAATTTTCCCGACAAATTAGAAAATTTTTTTTGAAGTACATCCATACAAGTGGTGTCGATCGTCTTCTCTCATCGTCTCCTACAACTTTTGTTTTAGCGTTGAGGGTTTTAATCAAACGTTTCCGAGATCGTCCGTACAGACAAACACACATTACACGTTTAATGAAGATTAGTTTAGGCTACCAAGGCAAGATTTTATATCACCTCAACCAAATCGGAATCGAATGAAATGAAGAGAATTGTAGGTTTTTTATGTGGTACTAAGGTACCTCCTTCTCTTTTGCCCTTACTATTCTCATTGGACCCCTAATTTTAGAAGTATCCCTATATCCCTCACGATGTGAAAAGTGTGGTAAAAAATGTAGCCCTAGGAGATGACTTTCCTTATCTACTTCCCTTAGGGGCTATCCAGTAACTAATGTTTACACAAATCCATAAAAAATCCCTTCTCCCTAGTGAGATTTTTCGTACCCCCTTACTATAGTCTGTTTCAGCCCCAACTATAAAAAAGCTAGACCCAAAATTCAAAGTCCGAAGTTAGCATCCCGTCCGATCTGGCAAGCTAAGCAACTTTGGGCCAACGCTGATAGGGTAAACTTGGTCTATTTTGATAACCTTTTGTAAACGTGAGATTTTTGGCCACCCTCTCCCCTTGTGAGATTTGGTGAGACTTTTGTCAACTCCCCCCCCTATCTTTGTAAACGTTAGTTACTGGATGGTCCCATATATAAGCACATCATCTCCACTTTTGACTCCATTCAAATTTAGAAAGATGATTTCCTACTCTTACTAAAAGACAGAGATTGGCCACTATCCTATGGGCATTTTGTCGTCTTGGAAAGAAATTTTTTACTCACGGTAAAAATTCAATTTTTGATTTTTTTTGTTGAAAATTTTTTTAGATGATTGGTTTGGTTGTATCAGCTCTAATAATATGGATAGAATTTGGTAAAGACGCAAGTTTCGAATGTGCTTTATTCAATGAACTACAGAAAAATAATACAAATAGTTTAACAATGTTACATTGTCCTACTATTTAAAATTGTATTCAAAAAATATAACAAAAATGCAATGACTTGATCAAGGATTTGAGATTTGTCATTCAAAGATAAGAGTTATTATGGCACCAAATAGAAAATTGGCATGGACATCACCAAATATACCATGATTTTGACTGTTTTGGCTATAAAAAACTTTTTACTTAAATTTTTGAAATATCTCAAAAATAGGAAAAAATCACAATGATCCCCTTATTTTGATTCTAATTATAGTTCCAAAAAATGGCAATCTTGCGATTTTTTCAAGATTTTTAATTTTCACAAAAAAACCCTATGAGGGGTCTATGCGAGAAATCTATTGGTAACAAAATGAAAACGCTTTCCTGATCCTTTATTAGCCTATTTTCGCTTCAATACAAAATCTATCCTGAATCAGGATCAGGCTAGCGTTTTTAAGGTTCAACAATGTGAGCAACCGATTCTTCGTATAGAAAACCCTATAAACTGATTTCTATTGAAAATCAGACAATTTTTTGCCTGATCTAAATAAAAATAGGTAAATGAAGCAAAAATTGGAAGATTACCAATTTTTCGATCTTTAAAATACAATGATTACAAAATTTACCTCATTAAAGGTTGGGAAAGTGGATGTTTGAGCTGAGATTTGCTGCTAAAAAAAATTAAATTTTCAATCATAATACTATGGTGTACCCAAAAAGGGCAATTTTTTCAAAATTTTCAAGTTTTTTAATTTTCACCAGAATAACCCTATAGGTAACGTTTCCAGGTACTTTTTTACAAATGTTGCAAAAAATTTATGGAAAGGTTACAATAGAGGTTGCAAAATAATTTGCAGAAGCTCAAAAAGGTTGCAGCATCTACCTCAAGGTTGTAATCTGGCAATCCTACCTATAGGGGGATTTTCTATGCGAGTATCGATTGCGATCATTGCCGAACTTTAAAAACGCTTCCTGACCCTGATTCAGGTTCATGGAAGAGATGCTGTATTGAAGAGAAAATAGGCTAATACAGTATCAGAGAAGCGTTTTCAAGATTCAGAAATGCGCGCAATTTATTCCTCGATCAGAAAACCCCCTATAATTTATTTTGGTGAAAAAAATTACAAAATTACCCTTTTTGGACATCACGTAATTTGATCTGGGGATCCACCCCAAAAAATTTTCAATTGTTTAACCAAAATTCATCATTTTTTCACCAAAAATTGTCATTTTCCGAGGATTTTCAGCTTAAAACGGCAATTTTTAAGCTTAAAATCCTCAGAAAATGGTAATTTTTGGTGAAAATTTGAAAAATTTTGGAATGGGCCCCCATTTCCGTAAGATCTCAACATACCTCTTCATAAATCTTATCGATCACCGGGCGAATTTCCTCCGCATAAGTGCCTATATAACTCGGTTCATGATATAACCAACTACCATTTACGATCAAAGTTATCAAACCAGGCACAATAATTTTATGAGCAAATCTCCGTTTTATCAATGTATATGCTCCAGCACTTCCTATAAAAGCAATTCCAAAAAAACCAAAGCCGGTTCTGATCTTCTGTAATTCATTTTCGGCTCTTCTATAAGCTTCTGCCATTTGTAGTTTTTGTTCTAAAGTGGCATTTTGGACGGCTTCTTGGACTTGTTCTTGCGTTAACTTAGGAGTTTGTTGTAATTTGAGTCGTGTGAATATATCCCAGCCAAAAAAGGTGATGTTTTTGGGGTAATAAGAGACTAGTTTTTCCTTTAACTCGTCAAAAGACATCTAAACTTATAAAAGTTTTTGTTTCAAAACACAGACCCACGGCGTTCGAGCTTGCAAAAAGTTCCAACTATGCAAACCATGATGGCGAATAGCTAGGAACATAGACAATCGAAAATAAAGCGTCGGGTTCGAATCCTACTTGCGTCCACTTGTTTTTAACTTTTTTGCCTTTTTTTAATTTTTATAAAAGAAAGACTTTTTATAACTCGCAAAGACGAATAAAATGTCAATAAAATTATTGAATTTGAACAATGTTTTGGGTTATTGAAACGAAAACCCTGATTCATATTTTATCGTATTTTAAAATTTAAAAGGCAAAAAAGTTAAAAACAAATGAGCGCAGGTGGGATTCGAACCTCAGTGAGAACCCGAAACCTTGAAAGTACATAAAGCTACAACTTTTAGTATTAATATATTGTAAAACGAATATCTATAAATAAATTTATTAAAAATATATACTATATATAAATTTGAGATAATCTAACAGAAAAAGTAGCATTTCATAAATAGTTTGATATGGTTGGTTGAGGGGTAGGGGTATCATGCACCGGGTCTTGGACCGCGTATTTTTACAGCCTTAAAAAATAGATCGAGCATGAGCCGCAAATTTTGTGGCCCTGGCTGGGCCATAAAAAATCGTGGCTCAATAAAAATGGCAACTGCATTTTTAAAAGGAAAATTTTCATGTAGGAGGTGTAGGAGGCTTGGTTCTAGACAGATGCGAGTGGAGGGGTGGAGGAATAGTGGGCCAGAGGAAATCCAAAAAACTCAAATTTAGAAATAAACTACCCTTTCAAATTTACAATTTATTTGACATAGAAAACGATTTCAAAATCATCGGACATTCTTCTTTTTGAACTTGAATATAAATTTTCTTGATATGCTTAACATTTTTGGGAATCACGAAAACTTGTTCCTCTCCACCTGAATTTTCTTCGTGTACCAAAATTACTTCTTGATCTTCCTCGATCACCAATTTAATTCCAATTTTTGCTATAGATACAGCCTTTATCACTTTGGGAAGTTCATCAAGTATGCTATCACAGAGAAATAATCTAAAAAAGTTCAAAAATTCGAAAAAATATGAAAAATTTATGAAATCTTACATATGTTCACCACCAGAAATAATTTTTAATCCGGATAATGTTAGATGTAAATTTGTTGAATCCAAGTAATGAGGTTGTAAGCCCATTGAGGTCATTTTGAAGTGCTAAAAATGAGAGATTTTATGTAGTAGTTGGGAGAGGGAGTCTACATGTAGATCCACACCTACAATTTTGAGTTAACAAGTTTTAAGAAAAAGTGATAGTTCCGTTGCAGCATGGTCAATTGTAAATTTTTGGCCCTAGGATCTAGTCATGCTCGTTTTTGAACTCGTCGAAAGTTTAAAAGTCGTTTATGTAAGATGAAATCGATAGGGAATAAAGGGTTAGGCTAGGGCTAAAGCTAAAGCTAAGGCTAGGCTTATGCTTAAAATTGTCATGGTTAAAAAATTGATTTTTTAGCTTAAAAATTTGTTAACTTACCTTTGTACCATCAGGAAGTAGAGTAATACCCGAAGAAAAATTTGTATCAAATTCTGATGAAGTTAATGGTCGTTGTGTCGGTAAAAATTCTTTAATCGAAGACCAGAATCTAAATTTTTTCGAAAAAATTTCTTTTTCATAGATAAAGAGGGCATAAGGGAGGAAGTTTACAAAAAGATGCTTTTTTAAAGAAATTTTGATTTGGGTGGACAAGGTCAATTCAGACCAGGCTGGGTCAAATCACATCTGTTAGGGCATACCGAAACGAATTTTCCAAAACACATTCCCCAACAAAACACTCAATAATCCAACCCGGAGCAAACAATGCTAGCGACAATCCATATTTCTTTATAAGCTCCAATGGCTCGCTACAATTCCAACCTCCACCACCTGAAAATCAGGGAAAAAATTTTATACACTACAACGAAAATTTTTGAAATAAACCCCTGTTTTGTAAAATCATCTTCTTGCTAGTTTCCGGGAAAAGTTGACCACAACTCAAATAGGATATTCCCAAGGTCCACCGTCGGATTATTGTATAGGGGTTGATATAAGATGAGAAAAATTGCTTATATAAAGGCTGATGGCGGAAAAATTTCTTGATTCGTGCGACTTGTTCTAGAAAAATAAGGGTAAGAAAAATTTAAAACTCAGATTTTTGTGATATTAAAACGAAAATCCTGAAAATCAGGGTAGGATCTAATTTTTCACTACACAAGTAGTATGAAAAAAGGATTAAAAACAATCTTCATTTAAATACTAATTTTCGATTCAATACACCATTGATCCCTGAAAATCGGGGCCGAAAATAGAACCTAACTAGAAAAGAGATAGAAAAGAGGCCTAACACACACATGTATTTTCGTGCAAAACAAGGGTTTATTTCAAACTTTCGTGTCCATTAGAACGAAAACATGCAAATTGCAAAATTTTTGAATTTCTTACCCATGCATCCTCTTCCAAATACATCCACTCCGAGATAAATTTCAGTTAATCTCTGCCCAGCAGCGAGCTCTAAAGTTCTTTGTAGATGTTCTTCTTTCCATGCATAATTTAAATAAATTCCATCTGTGAGGTCAAACCATTTCCTAGAAATTTTAAATTTTTATAAAAACTCAAATTTTGTGCATTGACACGAAAATCCTGAAAATCACCACAAAAGTTTTTGTTAAAATTCAATTATAGTGTCGTAGAAATAAAGAGGAGTGACCACGTTTCTATCCTGGCTGTAGAGAAGAGTAGCTGGGGAAGGGCTGGTGGGAAGAGCGAGGAGTGGGGATCATTAAAA
This sequence comes from Acrobeloides cf. buchneri Gr-Nem-00862, assembly GCA_034700925.1. Classification (NCBI taxonomy): domain Eukaryota; kingdom Metazoa; phylum Nematoda; class Chromadorea; order Rhabditida; family Cephalobidae; genus Acrobeloides; species Acrobeloides cf. buchneri Gr-Nem-00862. The sequence continues at coordinate 7,869 of JAQGCO010000120.1, forward strand.
TTTTTAAAAATACCTATTGTGTAAATTCAGCTCATTTTGCCAGTCTAGTTTTCCTTCATTTGTAACAGAATCATACCATATTATTCTGCTATGTTTGCCCAAAATTTGGCGAGATTTTTGAGTTAACTCTTGTAAAAAGTACTCCAAATTTGGTAAGAGTTCGGGCTAAATTTGGAAAAAGTTGAGTAATTTTCAAATTTTCGTCTCAATACTCCAACTTAATATCGGGGAAACTTGCCTGATTTTCAATAAAATTTGTTTATCGAAACGATTTGATAAATATTATAAAATTCAAAATCTAATTTTTACACTTTCTTTATCTTTAGAGATTATAAAATGAATGTCAAAAATTTGGAAAATTCGATGTTTTTAAATTTCTAATGTTTGGTTACTTGTTTCAGTAAATTAGTTTTTATGGAAAATCAGGCATCTTTCGCTTAAACTTCTTGAATTACAGGGTGACGCAAAAAAAGTTCCACTTTACCATTTTTCATGAATTTTGGACCCAAAAATTATTTTTCTAAAAATGACCCTATCAGAGGTAATTCGATACAGAGAATCGATTGCGCGTATTCCCAAATCTTGAAAATGCTTTCCCAATTCAGGGCCAGTGTATTGAAACCAAAATAACATTTTTTATGTGAAAATACTCGTTTCTGGTTCTTCCCCGCATCGAAAAACCCCAGAAATGAGTATTTTCACATAAAAAACTTAAAAATCTGATTTTCGTTTCAATACACTGACCCTGAATCAGGTTCAGGGAAGCATTTTCAAGCTTCGGGAATGAGTGCAATCGATTCCTCGTATCGAATTACCCCCTGATAGGATCATTTTTGGGTTCAAAATTCATGAAAAAAAGTAAAGTGGAACTTTTTTACGTCACCCTGTACAATAAAAGTACTGTAAATGAAACAAAATTTAAAAATCCAGGCTCCAAATTTTACCTTCATAATATTTTCAATATTTATCAACCACCCTTCGAAATTTAAATTTATGCATAGCTGAATCATTTTTTCAATCAATTCATCAATAACTTCTTGATTAGAAAATATTTTCTCACACAATTTTTCACCGCCTTCAAATTCTGTTATAAATGTTCCTAAATTTAAAAAAAGGATTTTTAAACAAATCAATTTTGGAAAAAAAATTTAATTACCCAAGACTATAACACCATGCTTGTGCGCTTGTTCAGTCCATACCACAGGTGGGACGGTTATAAAATGATGTGAAAAATAGCAGAAAATATCCATGCTCCACCAATGTAGGATTAAATATGGATAACAGCTATCAGTGAGAATACATCCTTCAAGTCTAAAATGGAAAGAAAATTGTTTAATTTTCGAATATTTGTTTGAATACATCGATTTGATTTAAAATTCATTGGCAGCCGGTTGTCCGACGAAAATCCGACCTTTAGTTTATTTTTCAATACACCCATCATTTTCCCTGAATCAGGGTCATGGAAGCCTTTTCACGGTTTGGCAATGCGCACAATCGATTCTTCGATTGTACGAAACAGAAAAATTGTGCGAAATAGAAAAACCCCCCTCTAGGTTCATTTTTATAAAGGTTCGATGAAATCTGCAAAAGCTTAAAACTTTCCTAACGACCCAATATTACACGTTTAATGTAGTAGGATGATGTATTTTCAAAAGCGACCAAGTTTTTTATAAGCAATAAATCGTTTCATTAAATAGATTTTATTGAAGCGCAGAAAAATTTACAAATTTTCCTGGAAAATTGCAAAATTTGCGAATAATTAAAATTGATATATTGAAGTGACATTTTGAAAAACGCTTTTTTACAAAGAAAAATATCTTACTTATCCTGTTCCAAATAGCCTCCTTTCATATCATGACAAACCAAAGTTTTTACTCGCTTTTCATCAAAAGTAAAATTTTCCAAATTTTTGGGCTTATACGGCGGTAATTTTGTACTCAAATCTGTTGATAGAAAATTTTCGAGATCATCGAAAAATAAGCACCCGTCTTCACACATTGAACTTTTTTGAAAATCTAAAAAGTATTTTTTATATAAATGTATCCAGAAATAAGGTTTTAGACGAGACTTATGCACTAATTAACTGATGGCGCACACAGCCAGCTGACCCCTGTGTCAGTTTCTGAGTGTCTTGGTAGGCTCACAAGGAAAACGTCCGAACTTGCGGCCCTAACTTTGACCTCAGAACTTTTTCTTCAATTTTAAAAATGCATTATAAAAATGATTCATGAGTTATTTAAATATATATGAAGACAAAGTTCTGAGTCCAAAGTTAGAACACAATAATTTGCGTCTTTCCACCCTCTATCTAATGAACGCAAAAAAGCTTATTAAAAAGCATCAAACCATAAAAAGTTATACCACTTTGTAAAACGCCAATTTTTGAGGTTTAAACCCCCTATCTCAGCTGGGTTAAGTTAACAGCAGGTTAATTTTGTTATTTATAGCGCCAAGTCGGGTATGCTCTATCCAAATATATCGGACTTTTTGAAAATTTTGACCGCGAGTTCGGACGTGTTCCTTGTCAGATCTACCCCCATATACGAAATGAAAATTTCTTGGAACGGCTTGAATCATATGCCCTGGTATAGTCCTTATCCTTTTCTTAGTTTCAGTTGAGAAGCAGGTTATTTATATAACCCTTTGATTGATCGCAGACCAAAAACACGATTTTTTGGGTGTGACAAGCAATTTTTTAAATATGACGATAAAAACTATTTTTAACAAAAATGGTAAGTAAATTAATTTTTTATTGCATACTTTATTAAAAAACATACACACGTAGATAAAACAAAAAACAATATTTGTGTGTTGAACAAAAAGAAAGACGTAAAAAGACGACGTCAACTTTATCGAATCAAAAAATAAACAAATAAACATGGAATATTAAATAATGACCAGGCATAAAAATATATTTAAAGTAGTCAATTCATGAGCTTGGTCCAAATGAGCCAATCGACGTAAAAATTGGATACGTATTTAGCCATTTATTTTGCATATTTAATATAAAATTTGCATATTTAAATCAAAATTTGCATGAAGTAAAACTTTTTTGGACCTCTTTTTGGAATCGCTTTTCACTATTTATCGCTTTTCGTCTATATTTCTGTATCAGAACTTTTTATGGACTTTGTAGATCGCTTTCGAAAAAAGGACCTTTTCAAAAAAATGGACTTACATGGCGCCCAAAATCCCTACGTGGCGCCGCGATCTACATTACACTCGCCTGGCGACATGATTATTTGAAAAATTTCAGAATCGTGAAAAAACGGTTCCGAAAAGGGGGTCTAAAAAAGTTTTAGTTCCGCGGGGCTTATATTTATTTTAAAATTTCATATTTATATCAATATTTGCATATTTACATTTTCCCTCCCCAAGTAAACTTGTGGGGCACGGGAAAGAGTGGCTCAATTGAATCTTATTAAAAAATTGATGTGTACCCAAAGCATAATAAAAAAATTTGCATATCACAAAAATAAGATCCTAATTTTTAAAGTTCATCATTTTCTAGATCTAGAGGGTTTTCTGGTGGTGTGTTACCATCGTTTTCATCTTCTTTCTCTATCGGATAAGGTTTGACATCAACAGCGGTACATAAGCCTAAAAATTTTGAAAAATTTGATTTTTTGTCAATAACTTGATTTTTTTAAAAGGAAAATTCGATCGATTTTCTCGTCAAAATTTGATTTTTAGACAAAAATTTGATTTGTTGAGCAAAAATTTATGTTAAGTTTAGCAATAAAACAGAGCACAATACCTAATTTTACATGGCAAAATTCCTTGACAGGGTCTTCTTTGGGTGTAGTTAAGAATTTTACAATATCCTCTTCGTGTTCATCCACTATGTCGTTGCACTAAATTTTCGAATTTAAAAGTTTCAAAAAAGGGCAATTTTGTGATTTTTACATGAATTTGGGACCCTAAAATTTTAATCTGAAAATATGGGTAAATTTATGCGGGGAATCAGCGCGCATTTCCGAAGCATGTAAACGCTTCCTTAACTCTTATTCAGGGGAAAAATCCGAAAATTTCTCTTCAAAAACCAATTTTTTCCCTGAATCAGAGTCAGAAAGCATTTTCAGGGTTCGAGAATGCGCTCAATCGATTCTCCGCATAAAATTACCCACAGAGGAGTCATTTTTAGAAAAAAATTTCTTTCCAATTTTTATGTAAGATCCCAAATTCATGTAAAAATAAAAGAATTGCCCTTTTTAAATCACCCTGTTGAATAATTTCCCGAGAGCGTGAAGCTCGAATGGTAGGGTAAGGGAGTAAAGCTCAGTTTTTGTTGAAAAAAATGGGAACTAGTATAGTCAAAGTGTGAACTTTTTTTAAAATTTTTTCGCGAGAAATGATCCCATTAGGGGTAATTTTATGTGGGGAATCCGAATTTCGCATTCCTAAAGCATAAAAACGCTTCTTTGAATCAAGAAAAAGCCGTTTTTGAAACAATATGAACAAGAAAACCATGTTTTATATTATATCTGACGTATTCTGCACAAATTTTCAAAATGCGACCACAGCTTTTTCTTGGTTCCAAGAAGCATTTTCATGCTTTAGGAATGCGAAATTCGGATTCCCCGCACAAAATTACCCCTAAAGAGATCATTTCTCGCGAAAAGCTTTAAAAAATTTTTCGAAAAAAATTCACGTTCAGTGCGACACTTCAACTATACTAGTTCCAAAAATTGATTTTCGAAAAAAATTTTTGACAAAAATTTATTTTTTACGAAGAAAAAGGGGTTCGCTGTTTCCACACTTACAGCACTTTGAAGCTTGCTAGTAATCGTTGGAGAATGAATCCTCCTATAATGCAGTACATTATCTTCATGAGCATAAATCGTTTTTCCAGTTTCTGGGTGAACCGCTTGAACGTATTTTTTCGACTTTTCACAAATTTCATCGATCAACTCATTAATATGGGTCTCTGAGCGAGCATAGGGGATCTAAAATTCGTTTCCGTATAAAAAATTTTTTTTAAAAAAACCTCGTTCAGCCCTTTCTGGTCGCCTTTTCCGTCAACACGAAAACTTCCAACGGTGATTTTTCTTTTTGGATCGCTCCCAACTATACTGGACTCCATTTCGGTAATTATCATCACACAGGCTAAAAATCGGAGTGTTATTTTTTCATATAACTGGAATGGTGTAGATATATGGAGGGGTATCCGAATTTCGATCCGCTTCCTCCCTTGTTCGGACCAGTGTTTTAAGACCCCATCCATTTTTGAGGTGGGTTCCTAACAAAATAGCAAGGGTCAGTCCAGGTAGCAAAAAATTTGCGCTCGAAGCGCGCAAATTTTTATAATGGTCCCTCCTTATGAATTTTCACCAAAATTTTCCAGATCTACCCATTTTCAACAAAAATACCAAAATTTGACATTTCACAAAAAATTTTTGCCAAAAAATCGATTTTTTGAAGACAAGTCGACTAGCTCGACTCTCCGATTTTGACAAGTCAACTAACACGACCTTCGGATTTTGGGGGAGGGCCTTTAAACACTGGTTCAGACAAAAAGTTTACAAAAAACTAAAGTACCCCAGGCCCATTTCTATCAAACAAAAATTTACTTCCCCCCCCCCCTCCAGTGGCATATGGAGAAGAGTTATCTAGGAGAGGGTACCACACCTTCGGGGTTTCGTTGACTAGGGAGCACGTGCCACTTTTGTCCACTTCCCTATTCATCGCCCTTCCCCGGCACAGGATCCCCCATCGTCCTGATCAGTTTGGCTACACCACTATTGTAATACATCCATACCTCCACATTCTGGAGTAGAAACCGTCGCGGCAGCAGCACTTGTTGAAATAACAAAAAATGTAAAACTAGAGAAAAATAACAATAAGAAAGCCATGATTATATACCCGTGATAAATAAGCTAACAAAAAACAAAGATATGATGCGCAAAGGTAAACTTCCTGACCGCGGTCTTCCTCTTTTGTCGACTATTGTATCTTGAGCGGCGTCAGATTAGTTAAAATGCCACAAAATTCATAGAAAAATGTTGCGGGAAATTTAAACTTTACTCAAAGTATCTGAACCGACTCACTAATTGCCCTTAAAAATTAGTGGGGGAGAGGATACCTACTTTTATGCAAATGATAATGATTATTTTTTTAAATAAAAATTTTATTAATAAAACAAATAAATATATCAATATTGCATCTAAATTTGTAAAAAAACATAATCCACTGACTAGTAATTTTAAATTTTTCTTCCAATAAATCAATTTTTTTGCCATTTAGGATATATGTATGTATCTGCCTGTTTATCACTAAAAATCTTTTTATTGAAACGATTATTCGAACATTATAAACTTTTGGAAAA
>JAQGCO010000121.1:0-14158 GCA_034700925.1 Acrobeloides cf. buchneri Gr-Nem-00862
ATTTTCTACTGGCGAGGCTACTCATTTAGCCTCTCCAGCAATTTTCTACTGGCGAGGCTACTCACTCAGCCTCTCCAGCAACTCTTTACTGGCGAGGCTATTAACTAGCTTGATTCTCGTTTTTCGCAATTTGTTTTGATGATTCATAATTTTCTGAGAAAATATGTGTCTATTTGGCTAATTCGATTCCATTAGACAAAGAGTTTTTGTGTCAAATTCTCTGATGCTATTTCTGTCGTTACTTGACACAATATGGTTCCATTTTGTACTTGTTGAAGCTGTAGATGCCATGCATTTGATAGAAAACATGAGTTCTTTGTTTCTTGTTATTTATAACCGTCAATATAGGGTTATCAACTTCTTCTATGTCCTATGTCTCTCAACCGATGTCTTTGTCTTGTTGTATTTGTGCAGCTGAAGTTCAATGAAGGGTTATAGCTCTTTCAAGTGCAATTCTTGCTTCAACTTTCTTATTAGTTTTGTCGGGTGCCGCCTTTCACGATCCACTTTTCTTTCATTGAACTTCGATATTCTGATTTTCACTGTGATCATGTTTAGAAACTGTCTTCTTTTGCTTATTTGTCTAATTTCGATCACCTATATGGAGAACATGGATGATTCTTACATCGAGTGGAGTTACGAGACTCTCGAATTGGGCCTAATCTGTGCTAATGTCCGTTGTACTGAATATGAAGTGTGTGCTTCGATAATTGGGTACTTTAACTTTTTGATTTCTTCCATTTCTCGTTCATTTTAAGCTTTCCTTTCAAAAAGCAATGCGTGCCGATTCTGTTCAATATGAATGTCCTTGGTAGCGACGTCAATACCTTTGTTAGCGGAGGGTGTACATCGCATGGTTTCTGTGGAACTAGAAGTCTTCAAGGCTGGCCTAATCATTGTCCCGTGAGTTCTTGTTCTTGATGTTGTTGTTATTCCGGTGATAAGTTTAGTCATGTGTTTGTCCTCCTTGTGCGTCAGTGAAACCATGTCCACTCTGTCAACGTACCAGTTGCTCCACACGAATTTTTCCGATCAAATCTACGATATCTGGCGCCATCACGTCCTCTACCACTTTGTCAACAGTCACATCCACTACTATGCCCAACGTGGATGATTTCTTTTATTCTGCCTTGAGCAACAAGTCGCTTTATGAAGAATTCAACTTGAAACCTGAAGTATCTATCATGTTCTTTTCTATCTATCTCAATATTTTAGTGCGGGGAAAACAAACAGCAACGATATTTCGCATCTCGATGGTGCATTCTTGTCACTCCTACTCTAATTGCTTTGTTGGTGGCTTCTCTATTCGCTAATCTGTTGCAGTCGCTTAAGATTCGGAGTTTGAACCGTGATCGTGCTTTACCAGTGGCTTCTGTATCGCCACCGGATCCTTTTGGAGATCTACCATCACCTCTTCTTCGGCAACCATCTCAGGAAAAGATAAATCAGTCTATCTCTGCGGCTAGAGTTGTTGATGGTAGACACTTGGTGTCTGTTGAACTTTGTCAATCGGATCAAGCTGGTCCTAGTATTCACTTCCTGAGGAGGGATGTTGAGTTACCTTCTGAACCCTTGGTGTTTGATATGGAGTTCGTATCGATTCCTTTAGATGAGGAGGCTTCTATGAAAATTGACTCTCTCTCCTCTATTCGGATCTGTCGCATCAATTGGCCTTTGCCATCTTTCTTGAGATTCTTTGGCTCGTCGAAGTCTCATCATTACCATAAGCATCGACAAGTTGTGTCGTCTCGTTTTCAGATGCCCTCAATTTTGCGACGTTCCAAGAAAAGGACTAAGAAGGATGTTCAAAATGACCGCCATTCTATTGCTTTTCACGGCAATGAGGTGTGTTTTCTTGTATATTGAGGAAATTTTTGCCATTCTTTCATTCATACATTTAGGATGACACTACTTGGGTTTGATGAACCAACCGTGATGTCAAATTTTAATCTGTGTATAAATTCTTCTATTTAATCTTTTTGTAATTTTATAAATTTTCTATATAGCCCTTATATCAGGTCGAGTATTCGTTACATTCGATTTATCTTACATTTTTCTCTATAAGTTTATGTTTCAGTTTGAAATGGATAGCTGGCGTATCAATGAGTCACAACTGGTGTTACAACAACAGAGCATTCTGCATTCGCAAGAAGTATCAATTGAGTTTTTTTCCGTCATTAATCGTTTTTGTTTTAGATTGAAAATTGGCGTGCTAAGTATGATGGTTTGAAGTCCGACAAGGAACGGTTTGAAAAAGAAGTAGGTCTTAACGTTACGTATATCATTCAGAAATATAGGTGAAAATGTTGCGAAAGGAGAATACTGAACTCATCCGTGGCCAAGGCACAAGGAAGGAAGAGTTTGAAAAATTTCAGGCGCAAATGCTTCAAAAGGATAATGACATGGCCAATCTCCGTGAGACTCAGCACCAGGATCTGAAGACATCTATAGATTCTTTGGTTAGGGAGGTAAACGCATTTTCCTATTGTTCATGATTGATAAATCGTTTTAGAATAAGATCTTGCATGGAAAAAATGAAAAATACAAATCATGGATGCGTCAAGAAGTGGATAAGGCAGTGGAGCACACGAAAAAGAAGATGATGGAGAAAACTCAGTCAATGGAATCCCGTTATGTACGTTTCTAATCTTGAATATTGTCTTGAATTCATTTCCTAATTTTAGAATGATCAGAAACGCCAAGTTGTTGATTTGGAGTCTCAGATCAAGGATTTGGAGAGCAAAATTAGAGTAAGATCGACACGTATAAATATTTTTTATGTAGTTATTTTTAGGAAATGGTTAAGAACACCGTTGATTCTTCAACTCAAACCATTCCTTCATCTGATGTTGCTCTAGAAAGATGGGAGAAAACTGATATGGAGAAGAGACTATTAGAGAAGCAATTAGCTGATTTACAAGCTTCTTCTTTGTCGGTATCATTTTCCTCCAATTTCCTCAAATTTGAGTTTTTTGCGAGAGAAGTTGCTCAGTGACCGTATTGCGCATTTGGAGTTTGAATTGTCCCACTCTATTACCAAATGGGAGCCTCCCAATGGAGATTATCCATGGCTGGATCCCCTTTGCGATGAGAACTCCCGCCCATTCACTCCTGGTGAAGATCCGTCGGCTACACCGGTATTTTTGTGTTAATTTTTTCATGAATTATAAATTTTAGAAAGCCCGGGTTGTTGGCAAGGTTGCTATCGTTGATTCGGATGGTGAACCTTTTTGGCCGGCTTCCGACTCAGGTATACCAAATTCATCATCTCCTTTTTTAATCAATTCAGTTTCACATTTTTAGGATCACCAGCTCCTGAACCCATTGGCTTTGATTCCGATTATTCCCCAAAACCAAAGCGTCGCTGCGTTCCCAAAATCAGGACTGAAGCACAAAAGAGAAAGCGGAATGCGAAGAATAAGCTTCGACAACCTCGACAGCGTCTCCCGAAGCCTCTTGATTCTCAAAAATGAATCTTGTCCTATCCTTATTCTATTTTGAATCTTATTTTATGGTCTCATTTTATGTGCCTTATTTTTCTTATTTATGTATTTCTTTGTCACTTTCAAATTTGAAATAAATGTTATTTTACATCCACTTCGATCTATAAGTTCACCATTATTATCTTACAGCTTTAACCAGATAGTGTTTATGAATGCTTGTGTTATGTGTGATCTAGGCTACACTTATAAGTGCTTTTTAGTTTTAATCAGGATTTATAATCAGAGGATTAACAATGTATGAATGAATAGTGAACTTAATCGATTAATCAGACAAATAGTGTCACAAGCTTATTGCATGTTAGATTCTTTCATGATTTCTCTCATAGTCTTCTGTCCCGCCATGAAGTCTCTCAAAGAGGATTTGATCTGTTCTGTAATTGGTGTTCTGCTAGCATCCTTGGCATCATCTTGCCTCCAACGAGATTTTTGCATGGGTATCATATCCCAGTCTAACTCAGCCATGTGGAGTGGGAGGTAGTCTTCTAAATTGTAGGGTCTTATCGTATCTACATGTGCACGATATACACCTTCGAATGATTCTTCAGATATGATTACATTAGGGAAATCAAACGTGATTAATAAGAAGGGACCGATCTCGATGTAGTGTTCTTCTTCAGTATATGTAGTGTCCATTTTCACCTTTACTTTCCATAATACTTGTACCTTTTGTTCACTAAGATTTAGTTGATGTTCTCTCCATCGCTTTCTTGTCAATTCTACAGACATGACGTTCTTATACTGAAAGTTATCTTTGAATTCATCCAGTAAACTTGGTGGATGATCAATGGTTTCACATTTCCCAATATGCGTTGGAAGCTTAGTGGCTGCTCCCAAGGCATGGCTGGCCAATTCGAACGCTATTTGTAGGTTTTTGAATTCCTCTGTTAGGAATAGGATCATAAGACTGACTCCTTTCCACCGGTCTTATTGGAATAGATAATACGATAAATCCGTTGTTTTAACTCTTCGATTTCGACTTTCAGAAACTTTACTTCGCTCGAATCAACGCTTATGTCGATGAGTGCTTTGTGCCAATCAGTGAAAATCACTATCTTTTCGTTCTGGAATCCTTGCCATTCGCCGATCCGTTTTAATGCTATGCTTAGTGCTTTAAGTTTAGCATATGGATGTCCTAGAGGTACTGCTTGCATGATAGGCTTCCGGAGAGTTTGACTCAGATTGAGTTCGTGATCTGGTTCGAGGAAACAACCGATTCCTACATGAGTATGATTTAGTGACCATTTGTGAGCGCCAGTTACGAAAGCAATTATAGGTTCCATGGATGCTTCGGATGTCCAGGAGAGAACAGATTCTTCATCATTTGTAGTTTTAATTTCTCCATTTGTACTCAATATGGTGTTATTCCAGATTTCATTCAATTCGACTTTGTTGGATGATTCGCAAGGCATGATAGATATGTGCAACCTAGGAGAAAAAGTTTACATCACCAGAATTCACACTGATCAATAAAACAACCAATAATTCTACTCTATGTAGTGCTAAGGAAAATAATGGAAAAAATAGTTGATTAATACAAATTCTGTAAGTTAGCTAAGTAATTGAGAATTGAAAGTATTTCTTAAGATTTTTGCTCTGATAAATTTTTAATATCATCTAGCTCAATCTCCTCTCTTTGGATTTCTTTGGGTACGTTTTCCCTAGGAAGATTCCTAGTCGGCTTATCCATGAGTTTTAATGGTAGCGGTTCATTGTCAAAATACCGACGGATTTTATTAAGATGTGCTGTGAATAGCCGATTCTCATCATCTAGTAACGTCACATTTGGCGGATTCACTTGTGCAACTGTGTACGGACCTTTGTAATGTTTGTAAAATTTCGATCTCTCAGCTAATGGTGCGACGTCACGATAGAAAAGTACTTTGTCATTCGGACGTAGCTCATGAGATCTTGTTTTTGATGCATCATCGAAGTTCTCTTTTTGCTTATCCTTCGCCTTATTCGATGATTCCGATACCGATTGCCAAGTTTGAATCAACCGTTGTTCTAGATCTCTTGCATAATTTGAGATATTAGGGTCTCCCCTGATTGAGGTGAAGTTAAAACCTAGGTCGTGTACCAGTAGTGGATGTCGACCATATACTATGAAAAATGGTGAATGTTTAGTTGTCTTATGATTGAGATTATTATGCGCCGTCACAACATACGGTAGATAAAAGGCCCAATCATCTCCTTTTTCGTTTACGAAATTTGCCAGGAAAGCTTTAAGATCTCGATTGATTCGTTCGATCATCCCGTTTGATGAAGGCATATAGCCTGAAGTTCTGATGTGTTTTATTTTCAATAATTTCTCAACTTCTCGAAATAGTGAACTCATAAAATTGCTACCCTGGTCGCTGCCGACACTCTTTGGAGCACCGTGGATGCAAATGACATCATAAATGAAAGCCGTTGCCACTGAGGGAGCCGTAACGTCGGATAGTGCTGTTGCAACTAGATATTTTGAAAAGGAATCGATGCAGACCAATATGTATTGAAGTCTATTTCTTCCTCCTCTAGGGTTTTCGCATGGTTTTAATGGACCAACTATATCGATATGCATGTGCTCGAATGGGTAATTAGGAACTTTGGTTGGAAAAAGAGGTTCTTTGAAGATTTGTGCTGGATTGGTCTTAGTTCTCTGACAAGAATCGCATGTTAAGACTATTTGCTCAACGTCCTCCCTAAGTCCAGGCCAATAGAAGCGCTTTTCTACAAGATCGACAGTTTTGTTCATCCCAGCATGTGATGCATGTATGGGACTGCAGTGATACAGCTTCACCAGTCTTTCTCTCAATGAATAAGGGATGAAGATTCGATCATCTTCGTCTTCTATTCGCGCTTTCTTGTGAATTACGCCATTTCTTATGACATAACGATCTGTCATCTTCTCAAGATTACTCTTCTCTTTGTCATCTACTGGCCATTGATCGAAATGAATTGCATCATAAATCTGCTGACATTTCTCGACTAGTCTCTGTTCAATTCGTATTTCTTCCATGGTTATTTCATCGAACCTATTTTCTCCTCTTATCTCTTCTTTGTTGCTTGGTTTTTCATTGTCGTTGTCTCTCTGTTCATCTTCACCCGATTCCTCATTTACTGGAGTCGGTACGAACTTCTGTTGAGTTGTCCTCTTCAACTTATTGATTGCTTTTCCTCGTCTTTCTTTAAGATCTTCCATGTTTAATTGTGGATCTGTGGTCATTGTTCTCGTGAGTTCCTTGAGTCCTTGTCTCAGAGCTTCTGTCCGCTCAATTTCCTCCTGTATCTTGAGGGCTTCTCTTTCCTGTCTTCTTGTGACTGGCGCTACTAAAATTGTCTCTTCTTCAGTGCTGGTATTGCCGAAGCGGCTATAGTGGTCACAAAAGCGATTTGATCTTCCACTTCTATGCTCAATTTCGAGATTATATTCTTGAAGAACCAATTGGAATCTTTGCATGCGTTTACTTGGATCACGACTAGTAAGAATAAATCGTAAATTAGCATTATCTGTTCTGACTTTGGTTTTCTTCCCAAAAATGTATGGTCGGAATTGTTTACACGCGTATGTGAGTGCTAATGCTTCCAGTTCGTCTGAATGGTAATTCCTTTCTGGATCCCTGGTGACTCTACTAGCGTAGACAACGGGATGTAAGTCGTTTCGTTCGTCGGCTTGATATAGCACAGCTGCTAGACTTTCCTTCGATGCATCTGTCTCAATTACGAAATCTTTTGCAAAATTGGGGGGTTTCAGAACCGGCTCGCTTATCAGTGCTTGCTTGAGTTTATCGAATGCTTGTTGATGTTCTTCTTTCCAATCGTTAATACGGTATTCTCCTCCTTTCTTAAGTTTGGTTATTGGTAATGCAATTGTGGCGAATCCTTTGATGAATTTTCGGTGATAGTTGAAAGCTCCGATTACTGATTCTAGTTCCTTGAATGATTCTGGTGGTTTCATTTTCACAACCATTTCGATGTTTCTTGGATCGGGTCGTATTGAATCCTTTGATATTAAGTATCCTAGATACCGAAGTTCCGCTCTGCCGAATTGGCATTTATCCACACGTAGTTTAAGGCCATAGTCCATCAAGACTTTAAGAAAACACTCGATGTCTGCTAAATGTTCCTCCTCGGTTTCGCTACAGAGAACACAATCATCGAGATAAATTAAGAATGCTTCACTCAAATGTCTCTTGATATCGTCCATTACTCGTTGGAAGGTTTGTGTCGCTCCACATAAACCCATGGGCATTCTAGTAAATTGAAACAACCCATAAAATGACGCGAAAGCTGTTCTCTCCTTGTGTTCTTCAAAAAGCGGGATCTGGAAAAAGCCAGATTGGAAATCAAAAGAAGTAAACAAGTAGGATCTTGCCGCTGTTTCAATTTGTTCTGTGATGAGGGGAAGATAGTATACTTGCTTCTGAGTTACCGCATTTGCTCCTCTGTAGTCTATCGCATAACGGTATTCCCCGTTTTTCTTGGGCACGAGTCTCGCAGGTGCACACCAGAGACTTGTACTTGGTTCGATGATACCTTGTTCGATGAGTTCGTCATCTTGTCTCCGTTGCTCCTCCTTTAGATGTGGTGGCTCCCGACGTGCTCTAGCCACGAATGGTTTTGCTTCAGCTATCAAATCGATTCGGTGTTGAATGGGGCCTTTATAGCATCCTATTCTGTTGTCTCTCAACACAAATGCTTCGCGATATTTCATAGTTATCAGTTCTTTCAGTCTGAATTTGGCTTCATCACTTAGCACACTCCCCTCCAATTTCAAATTTGATAGAAGAAACTCCTCATCAGTTGCAAATTTATCAAAATTGGAATTATAGGGAGGAAGATCTTCACCAATATCCACTTCGGGAGAAATAAATTTCAAATTTGAATGGTTATTGGTTGACATAGTCTGATGATGTCTTTGAGGATCTACTACCGATGCCGAGACGTAAGCGTCTTTCATGGAGTTGTGTTGATCATGACTGGACTCAGTTCTGTTGTCTTTCATTTCACTGTAGGTCCTTGATAATCTTGGATTCTGGATGTTTTGTGGTAGTTTGTTATCCACTAGAAACTCAAGATTTGCTATTTTGGTTCCTTTGTTTAATTTGATTGGTTCTTTCCCAGTGTTCATAATCTTGACATTGAATTTCTTGTTCTTATCCATGGTTACTATCGTTCTGCCAATAATCATATGTTCGTAGACATGCTTCGGGTGCATTAGCTCTTCATTGGGAGTTATTAGAAATTCCCACGATTGGAGCATACTCTTGGACGTCGTGCCCGCAATTATGTTTAACGTCATGGGTTCGATAATCTCATCTTGCGATGTCAACACATCGTAAACAGGACGATTTTCTTCCAAGTTAGCATACGCTATAAGAGGAATTGTCTCACGTCCGATGTTAATAGCATTATCTCTGGCACGGAGAGTGACATCATGTCCCTCAGCACTTAATCTTCTTATTGTGTCCCATCCTAGAATCATTGCTTCTGGACAAAGATTGTCGTCCGCCACATAGGTATCCATTCTCATATCAATGGATCCGATCTTGATGCGAATCATGGCTTTCTCATAGATGTTTATAGGTGTTGAATTTGCCGCATAGGCTCTTAGAGGATCTTCAAGTCTCTCTATAAACAGTCCTAGCGCTTGAGCTATTGATCTCTTCATGAATGTTATCATAGACCCTGTATCTAACAGGACCGGGGTTAATTGGTTGTTGACGTGAATATGGATCTTTGATTGTTGTGACTTTTTGTCATCCATGAACCCGATATTTATGGGCGTTTGATTCTGTCGTTTATCCTTCTTTATGGTGTCCGGCTTCTTGAGAGCGGATATTGAAGCTATTATTACTCGGTGATGAACTACTGGATTATAAGTTCTGATAATAGCTGGTCGGCGTTGGTAATGTGCTATTTCTATCATTTCCTCTTCCGTAATGTAGGATTCTTCATTATCCTCATCATTTGCATCTGCTATCCTTACGGCTCGTATTAATGGTCGACGATTTTCCCACCGGTTTCTTAGATTTCTTGCCGCCACTCTTGGTGAAAAATCAGCAATATTGCGCATAACGGTTCTCGGTGTCAAGTTCGACAAGTTTGGTAATGAATCACTGATTCCTCTTATTGATTCTCTTAGGTTGATGGAACTGCCTCGATTTCTGATATTTTGAAGATGTCGTAAAGGTGACATACAACAAGAGCACATTCTTGAACAACAATTTTGGAAGATTGGACAAAATGGAAGCAAGAACGGTGCAATAAACCAGATACCAATGCCTATCGCTCCAATCAATAGGGCTATGGATCCCCAATACATTATATCTTCAAAACTTGCTTCTATTTCTTTGAAGTTATTATAAAATCGCTTGAATATTGGGAAATGATCCAGAATATCATCCCAAATACTAGTGCTGTTTCCATCTGTGATCACCGAAAATTTATTGCCAATTCCATCAAGTACATCGGATGTCTGATTTGCTATTTTACCTGCCACATCTGATACTGCTTCGACTCCTTTATCTATCAAAACCTTTCCTTCTTTTGCTTTGGTGTGAAAGAAGTCTCGTATTTCAGTTGCTTTTGTTCGGATCTGTTCCCATTTTTTCTCAAACCATTCTCTTAGTGCTCTTTTATCCCGATCCGATAGTGAAGTGGTGTTCAGTCCAAGTTCAAGTTCCATCTGTTTCAAGATGAAATTTGTTAATTCACTTTTTTCTCTGTTTGATAAAGCTTCGCTTGAGACCTTAGGTTCCAGGAAAATTCGAAGCATTTCATGGATTGCTAAAGCAAAAGCCTTCTTCATTATTGGATGTGCTCTTGGGTCAACGTAATCGAGAGTATCATGGATTTTAAGGAAAGCCTCACTATGTGGCTTATTCTCTTCTTCATATTGTTCTTGATTCAACTCATCGTTTTCATACTCGTATATCTCTTCGGGTTTCTCTCCAAATTCTTCAGTATGATTTAGCTCCTTTGCTAATGTGGTTGGTTTTGAAGTCTCGTTATTTGTTCTTGTGGGTGTTACCCTTCGTTGTCCCGTTCTGAAAGCGCTTCGGTTGAAAAGTTGTCCATAATAACCATCAGGAATTTTTATGTCCTCAGGCTTCAATTCATGTGCTGGTATTCCTCGTTGTTTTCTGATCGTCTCGGACACTTTCTTCAGAACTCTAGTCTTATCTTCTATGGCTCGATTCGAATTTTGTGACTGAATTTCTGATTCTTCATGTAGTTCACTCATTTGACCGTCCAGTATTCCCTTTATTGGAAATTTGGTAAGAGTGAGAATTGGTATAGTGCTCGTCACAAAATGCGGCGTTGGAGTAGGAGTTGCGCTTATTGGTGATGCCATTAATCCGAAGAAAGTCACTAACGCGAGAAGAGTTGAGTAGACGCTTATTGTTGGACTTTTCGATCTCGTTCTTGATTCAACCGCTTCTCTCACGGCTACGTAGTTCACTTGATATCTTGTGTCTCTATTCTGTACGCCTCGCATGTTTCCTCTTGGGAAACCTCTGCCACTGCTTCGGAAGTTTCCTTGAAAATTACCACGATTATTCCCACGATTTCCAGGAGTGCCATGTGAATTCCCACGGAAGTTGTCTCTTTGTTGGTATTCTTCTTTTCTATTGAATGGCCTTTGTTCTTCTTGTGTCTCCGGCTGTGTAAATGTGACACGTGCATCATTTCTTCTATTATCGCGGTGAAGTGGAGTCGGTGAACGATTGACAGATTTTTCTTGATTTTGATCTCTGTGTTCATAGCGATCACGTCGGAAATTGAAATTTCTTGGTGGTTCTCTGGACAGCGATCGTGACCGATCTCTTTGGTCATATCTATAGTTATTTCTATCTCGATCTTCATATGGTGTTGGTGATCGTCCTTGTCTAGCTGTACGGTCGAATTGGTGCTGTAGATTGTCGATTCGATTTGTGACCATATTTACAGTGGATCTTTTAGCGTGACGGATCTCTGAAGTGATTTCCTCTTTCAGTCCTTTGCTAATTTCATCCTTGAATTCCGTAAGCACTTGCTTAATTGCGGCTGCTTCATCACTGCCGTTATTTATGCCTTGTCGTTGCTGAATTTCGTCAACTGCCTTTGCCAAGTCTACAACTTTTTGGAATGTCTTGGGAGCGGTGCCTGACACTCTTTGCATGTCAATGTGAGCTCTAATATTTGATGGACAGCCTTTGAGGAATGCTTCTATTAGCATGTTTTCTTTTTCTGCTTGTTTGATAGTATCACCTGGGTAGCCTTTATTGAATAAGATCTTGATGTCCTTTGCGAATGTGTGCCAACCTTCGTCTTTTTTCTTTTTTCGTTCATCGAGTTGAGCTCTAGCCTCACTAGATGATTCGAAGTTTACAAATGCTTTCTTGAACTCTTGCACTAGTTCTTTCCAGTCAGACCGTGTTGCCAATGCTAGCTGATCATAGATAGCTGCTGCGTCGCCCTCAAGACAAAGACGAAAAATTTGAGCGCAGTCCTCGTCATTCCATCGATAGGCAGTACTTAAAGTGTTTAAGCGCTCGAAGATTTCGTCAACTGATGGACCACTCCTCTCTCCAGAGAATCGAGGGAGCATATTATAAGGAATGTTAGACATGGACATACTTTTAAACGCATCTATTAACCGATCGTCAATCAAGACGGGTTGTTGAACAGGTGCAGGTCTAGGAGGCATGTTTGGATTCTCTTCAAATTCTAAGGTATCAAAAGAGCTGAATGAATCTTGTATCTCACTAGTTCTAGTAGCCTCCGAACTGTTACTCTGACCAGACGATGAAGCCCTATCAATTTCAGAGTCTGGGCCAAATCTATCTAGATTTTGGGTATCTAGTGTGCTAGTTTGATCGAAGTCTTTATTACCGAGTTCTACTTCTGATTCTCCGAAAACAATGAAGTTTTCAATTGGCGAGGGTTGATTAAAAAAATTCTCTCTGGAATGAACAATCGGTCGAAGAGGCTTACTGATTCTAAATCTTTCAGAAAACCTTAGAAATGCTTTTGATACTCCTAATTGTAATCTAGATCTTTTGGGAGTTCGAGAATTTCTGACGTTTTGAGTATTCAGTTTTGAGGACTTTTCAACGCTTCCGGATTAATCAAGAGGAATTGGAGGAGTTAACTAACTCTCTTCGTTAATTTATTAAAATTTACCTTGTTGTCGTTTTCTCGATATTGGTCGTTGAAAATTACGTTGGTAAATAACGATTAGCACTTAGATAGTAGAACTCAATAGTCCGTAGATAACTAAGTAATCACAGTAGGTTTCGATTTGAAGTGTTGACTGTAGCTGGTTGTTGCCACGACTGGGTAAAGAAATCTGTTCTTACCTTTTTTATAGAATGATAATTTGGTCGACGTCCCGATTTCACATAATGGAGTTTTTGTTCAATTTTTGAGTTCCCGGCGGTACCTCTCTTTTCGTGACACGATTTTTTATAAATTACTTCCTCCGTGATATTCGTTGGTGGCACTTATTATGCGAATTTTTTTTTTTAATGGACTCGACACATTTTTTACACAATGGAAATGTTGTTTTTGAATGAACTTTTATAAAAAAATGAGTGTTTTCATGTCCTTTTTTTTGAGTGGATTGAATGTAAACACTCAAAATATTAAGGTCATTCAAGGTCAATTGAATAATTACGCAAACATTTTTCCTACAGTATTCTATACTTATCATAAAAAATAATTTTTGAATTACAACAACTGCTCCTTTTTAATAAAAAACGACGATAGCATTCCCTTCGTCGAGATTTCAACTTTGCATCGACTAGGAATGTTTCCCAAGACTAGACTGTGTCCCATCGCAGGAAAAACATAGACTCGAGAAGGTCGGTCTGTGCTTAACTAGGAGTGCCTAAGCAATCAGAAAGTTCCTCTAGTCATCTATCTGGATGGAAGTGATGAAATTTGGGCGGTAATCTTTCATCACACGTCTTAAAGGTGCATCTCCGACATGATTCTCCTCATTCATTGGCCTGAGAATGATTTGACATCAAGTGGATGGAGTAGTTGAGGGGCGAGTTACTATCCGCATTTCGACAGCCTAAGAAATTTTGAAACTGATTAGCTCCTTAGGTGGATAGCACTCAGGGTATACCACGGACAACATACACTCGAAAAACCTAGAGCCCAGCGGACTATATCTTGCATAGATCTGCACCTCATCTTGCTCGATGAGCCTCTCGCGTCTCTAGTGACCGTAGATGTATGTGGGGAATTTGTGGTATAGAGGAAAAGGTCATATCTATTCTGATAACAGTCTCTACAATAGTTTTCGCCCTAATTTGAGACATATTCATTATCAGCATTTTTGTCGTCTAAAGGTACCTGTTAGCATCTCACGTCTGAATATTCGCTATCAGGATTAGTAGGATATTAGCGTATTAGTATAAGTCAATCGTGCCTAGTAAATTTGGCTTCCATAATATAATAAAGTGATGATGATGATTACAACCCTGGTTCATATGCTACTACCTTGGATTAACTGAGTTCGTGAGCCTTTCCTAATTCCAGGAATCGTATTATCCAGATTGTCCTGGGTCCGAGTCCGGCTCCATCTCATCCTGGTCGCCATAAATATGTAGCATACAGGGGCTGGAGTGGTTTGGGGGTTATTGGAGATGATGTTGTTTGTGGGACGCAGAAGTTATTAAAGA
>JAQGCO010000122.1:0-14152 GCA_034700925.1 Acrobeloides cf. buchneri Gr-Nem-00862
AAAAGTTTGTGTATTACAACGAAGAGCTTGTAACAAATTCAAAATTTCAAACACAATTATCTCGAAAACTACAACGACTCAGAACATGCCGTAAAAACAAAACTGCTCCATTTTTCATGATCTTTCTGAATATATCATTTTTTCATATGATTGTAACTTACTGGACTAGCCATGGGGAACAACTTCATGGAGAACAACTTTGTAGGACATCACTTTTCATGGAAAAATCATTTAAAGGGCCAAAAATTCGATTTTTTACCAAAAACCCCAAAATTCGCATAAAATGGCATTAATTTTTTCTTCACAGTCAAAAACCGTCAAGCGAATGGTCATTTCAACACGAAATTTTATGGGGAATAACTTTGTAGAGCATCATTTCTCCTGATAAATCATTTAGGGGATCAAAAATTCGATCTTTTGACCAAAAATTCTTTAATTGAATAACTTGCTTACACATTTTCAATCTAGTGATGCTCTTGTTACTGTGACAACCTTGTAATCGGGAATAAATATGCGAATTTTGAGCATATATATAGAGACCGGCACGATTATCGATTTTGACCAAAAACATGAATCACGAAAATGTCTCGCTTTTTTTAAACAACGCAAAAAAATTTTTCATCGAATTTTTCAAAATTTTTTTGGTACATTGCTTTAAACAATGTTACTAATGAAAGTTAATTAGAGCTATTGTCTAGAATATTTAACTTTTCATGAAAAAATCGCATTTTTTGACAGAAAGGTGTTCCTGCATAGGATTGTTGAATAATCGTAATAAATTTTTAGGTACTTCTGGGGCAAGTGATTTTCGAAAAATTTAGGAAAAATTTACTAATTAAGCAAAAAAAAATTTCCTGAAAGCGATACAAAAAATAGTAGCTTAGTTTTTGTTTAATTTTAAAATCTTCTAATAAGTATGTTGCTTAGCGCAGTAGTTTTGCTCTTGCTTTCCATGCAGAAGGGTCATGTTCGACTCCCACCTGAAGCAATTTGTTTTTGCGTGATTATTTTTTGGTTGATAAAAATAGATTTTCTCTAAAATTTTTTTGCAATTTATCTTAATTAATGTTTGTTCTATTCATTTTTACTACATGTTTGTCATCAAATTGTCAAAAAAATTTTCATGTTCCGGTCTCTACATACATATAATTTATACTTTTTGAAAATGATGACAAATTTGTAATCAAACAAATTTTGTCACAAATATTTCTCCAATATCACAAAAATGATTTTTATATATGTGCTCAAAATTCGCATATTTATTTTGGTGACAAAGTTTTTTATTACTTCATAACGCTATTAAAAAAAGAAAACTGCATTCGCAGTTTCATGTAACAAATGAAATATCTCATTGGGTAAAACAGTGTAAGGAAAAGGTGGATTTTTTTTCTCAAAAAAATGGAGTTTTGTGATTTTTTTGGGACCCGAAAATTTATTTTTCTAAGGGTAATTTTATGTTTCTAGGGGTAATTTTATGCAGGAAATCGATTGCGCAAATTCCCGAACCCTGTAAATGCTTCCCTGGACCTGATTCAGAGAAACAATTGGGTTTTTGAAAAAGCGAAAAACGAAAATTTTCGCTTCAAAAACCCAATTTTCCCTGAATCAAGGTCAGGAAAGCATTTTCAGGGTTCGGGGATACGCGCTATCGATTCCTCGCATAAAATTACTCCTACAGGGATCATTTGTAGAACAATACATATTCGGATCCCAAAAAATCACAAAAATCCACTTTTTTGGTCCACCCTGTACTAAAAACAGTATTTTTTCGGTCATGATAATTTCTTATGTTCACCAATGCCTGGTGCTAAAACATCAGCATAAAACATTCTTAAATTTCCATTCATCAATTAATTTTTTAAAGCAGTCCTTTAGGGATGAATATCATTTATCTTTTTTTGCTAAAATTTTTTTATTATGCATTTATTTTCGATACTATTTCAATTTTAAGTCATACTGTAAAAAGTCTAAATCTTTTTTTCAAAGTCTAGCGAATCTAGTTTAAATTATTTGCATTTTCGCTTCACGAAGGTTTTTTCTCAAAGCTGTTTATGATTATGTAATGTTTGAGTCAAACTAGTCAGAAATAGGATCTTAATAATTTAGCAAAAGAGATTTGCGATTGGTTGAAACTAGATCTGAAAAAAGTTACATACTGTAGTTTGTGACTCAAAAATAAAAATGTCCGGGCTGCATTAAAAGAAAATCCTTAACTAAATGATTCCAAGAATAGAAGCGATTTTCCGTGAAATTCAGTTTTGAAGCTGCTAAAAATTTGGAAAAATATGGATTTTTAAAATATTTTTTGACCTCATGGTCCTCAATCGTTCATCATGTGCTAGATGCACAATAAAAAATTGGAATTCCTCATAAAAGCTGGAAATTAAAGGCCAAGAGCCGATCCAAGCAAGAGACGAGGCTCAGTCCTGATTTTTTCCATCCTTTTTGAAAGTTCTGACAAGGGAACTGTCAGACTGGAAAGATGCGAATTTTTTCCAAAACTAGCTAAAACTGTTCCTTATGGCTTAAAATGGCGGGGGAAAATCGAATTTTGTGCTAATGAGGCTTCCCCGAAGATATAGAGCCCTCAGAACATCGAAAAATAGCGTTTTTTAGCGTTTCTGAAGGAAATGGGGGGCTCGAAAAACACCTTTATCGGACTTGTTTTTTCGCAAAAACTTCATATTTCACCATTTTTGACTATGCCCAACAATTTCTAAGCGTTTTTGGAATGATTTGAAAAAATTTCAAAAAAGTCGATTTCCAGTCTGACTCCAGACCTTGTGAGTCGGGGGCGAAAAGATCGGCCAAGTGGGTAGCCCTCGGCCTGTAAAAATTAATCATTCCATATGTTTAAAGTTTAAAAAATCGATTTTGAGCAATTTTTAAGCTCTTACCGAAAAAATGTTCAAACAAATTATAAAAACTAAGTCAGCAATTTTTTAAGAATTGAAAAAATTTTGTATATAGCAAATTGCTAGACTAACTACTGAATAGAATGTCATATTTATTCTTTCCTTGTAGCTTTTTGTGTCCGATCTATTTGCAAATCCAAAATTCAACTTCGCGCTTACTTACCTATTTTTCATTTATTTGATTTGTCGCCCAGCACAGACTACTCGAGACATAAACTTTGTAGTTTATGATAGATCTTTGAACCATATGGACCACAAATCGGACAGCACTTTACAAGTCGTTACAAGAGCCCGTTACAAGAGTCTCATTTTTCGTCATGTTTGATTCAAAATCAAAAAGTTAGAGTCAAAAATGGTGCAAAACTGATATAGGTGACCTGGCTAGAGCTTGAGTATAATTTAAAAACTAAGCATAGTAGGTTACCTTTATTAGTTAAGTACCAGAATTTATGGTTAAAATTATTTTTGTCTGATTTTTTTATATTCTATCAATTTCTCTCTCCTTCAAAACCAGTTGAATTTTGTGATTTGATGTGTAGGAAAATTGATTTTTCTTAGGTAAGATGTTGATTTTTATCTAATTCTTATACAACTTTAAAGGACCAATCCAAAAAAGTTCAAATTGGGGCGATCAACTTTTGCGTTGGAAGTAAATTCTAATTCGTTACCCTGAAGAGATAAATAAGGAACAAAATTGCATCAAACATTTAAACGTATTTGTGTATTGAAGCGAAGAGATTGATTGTCAATATCTGTGTATTGAAACGATTGATCAAATTCAATAGATTTCTATTTATTTTTTGTTGCCAATCGATTGTACCCATGAAGAGCTTTCAAACGATTGGTTGATGACCATATTTCGTATGTGGAAAGCGGAGATCAAAAGTAGGACCAAAAAAGTCTTAAAAAATCGATTTTTTGTACACGATTGTTCACGCGGTTACGGCCTTTGGTTACAGCGTTTGGTCACGATTTTTGGTCACCAAGGCGTCTGGTCACCATGATATTGTTACCGCTGTTTTTCATTGTGGGTAGGTCTTCGTGTGTGGAGAATCTTTTCCACTTATCCGTTTTTTTATCTGAACCTTCCTTAATTATTTTTTCATTCAAACAGTGACCAAGGTCGTGACCAAAAACGGTGATCAAACGCCTAGTGCCTTTTTTGGCCTTATTTTTTATCTCCGCTTCCTAACATATGAAATATGGATATCGATCAATCATTGTAATCTCTTCGTGAGTACAATCGATTGGCAACAAAAAATAAATAGAAATTTATTGAATTTGATCAATCGTTTCAATACGCAGATATTGACGATCAATCACTTCGCTTCATTACACAAATACGTTTAAATTTTTGATGCAATTTTATTTCTTATTTATCTCTTCAAGGTTAATGAATTAAAATTTACTTCCAACACAAAAGTTGACCGCCACAATTTGAACTTTCTTATAAAATTTTTTTCAAAACTGGACTGGTCCTTTAATTCATTACTATAATGTGTAAATATAACTCAAAAACAATACCCTACAAGAGCAACGAAAAATTTCTCATTTTAAATGAATAACTAAGCGCAACACATTCTCATTTTATTTTGATATAAGAAAATGAATCTTTTTCAATATTCTCGTTCTGATTGAAAATTCTTTCGTTAATTGTTCATTAACAAACGCTAGTAAGTTACTGGCGTGATTACAACTTTTGTCGATTGAAAATTTTTTCGTTCCACTTCCGAAGTTATTTCCTTCATCGATTAGTTTTTTGAAATGGGTTCTTGTTATAGTATATATTTATCTTTTATCACTCGAAGTGATGTTATTAGAACAAAAAATGGGCTAATTCAAGGAAGATCTCTTACTTTTGATGGTGGCAAACAAGTCGATGCTTATTTGGGAATACCTTATGGCAAGCCTCCGATTGGCGAATTGAGATTTAAGGTAGTAGAGAAAAATGAAAAAGAAAAAAAGACAAATTCGCTGCAAATTGGGGGAGATAGAGCAATTTTGCCTCAAGGGTACTCTTGCGCAGTGTTGATCCTCCACTTCATACATGGGCAAGGGGGGGGGGTACTGTACCCCCCTAATTCGTCGTATCGGGGGAACAATTAATGGACTAATTCGTATTTTGACGGCGAATACGTCCAAAACATATATACGAATTCGTATTTGACTACGATTTCGTATTGGATAAATATTCTTTTTGCCTCAAAAAGTATCTTTTTTGCGCTCAAAATATTTTTTTTGCGCTCAAAAATTACTTTCTTGCGCTAACATATTTGTATGCTTAAAAAAATTATTTCCGGCTTCATTTATACTCTTTCTGGTTGCGGATGTTGAAAAAAATCGACATTTTTGACTAATTATGCAATATATCCGCAACCAGTAAGAGCATAAATGAAGCCGGAAATAATTTTTTTAAGCATACAAATATGTTAGCGCAAGAAAGTAATTTTTGAGCGCAAAAAAGATACTTTTTGAGAGCAAAAAGAATATTTATCCTTTCGTATTTCCAATTCGTAGGGTCCAAAAAAATTCGTATACGAATTCGTATTTCGACTTTTTCGCCTGTCGACGTTTTTTTTTGGTCGACAGTAACCTTTGGGATCAATTATTTTGGGGCCCAGTACCCCCCTGCTTGCCCATGTATGCTGCACTTGTATCATTTTTTAAATTGCAATTCAGATTTTCCCATACACTAATTTTTAGAAGCCAGAACCAGCTGATCATTGGGATGGCGTAAAAGATTGCACAAGATTTAGCCCCAGTTGTCCATATGAGAATCTATTCACTGATAAATTTTTCCATACAGGGCGAAGAATTACTAAAAATGAAGATTGTTTATATTTAAACGTTTTTGCACCAAGATGTAAACCTGGAAGTGATCAAGTAGCTACAGATTTTTCCTTTTTTCCAAAATTACAATTTTAGCCCAATGGTTTTGCAGTCATGGTATGGATTCATGGCGGTGGATTTGCGGTCCATACTGCGGCAAAATATGGTTACCGTGGAATTTGCAAGTAAGCATAAATTCAAGTTACTAGATTCGGTACTTCTTTCCATGTATGCTAAGCATATCAATTTCCCAGACTTCCACATGGCATGAATTTGTGTACAGTGCGTCCAAATAGATTTCGAACTTGAGTAAAATTGGAGTATCTCAGCGAGAACATCGAATTGTTCGATGCGGTTTAAAAAAATGATACATGAGTATTCTGCATTTCTGGGTATATGAAACATAAAAATCCGAAATCTCTAAGTATAAACATTTGGAGCTACTTCGGCTAGGAGACAAGTTCTCAATACTTATGTTAAAAATTTTGTTCGAAAATGCGCTCTCTAGGGGGTAATTTTACATGAGACACGATTCTGATGTTATTTTCACGCCAATGCTTCAAAAATTGTCCATTCTCAGATTTCTCGAGGATTCACCATTTTAGCTATATATAACTAAAATACATAAGTTGATCAAAACGTGTCTTATTCAAAAACACTCATTTTCACAATTTCTGAAGCATTTGGCGTGAAAATAACATCAGAATCGTACCAAAGTTGTCCAGAAATCTTACCAAAGTTGTCCAGAATTGTCCCATCTACATCCTACAAAAAACTGTTTCGAAAAATCTTGTTTAGAAACCGAGATAGACTCAAAAATTTGCTGTAAAGGATCCGTGGACCAGGGATGGCAAGGAATGGAAGAGAAAAATGTCAACGTTTCGTTTCCACCAGTCGGTTATTCAAATCGAGAGAATGCATTTGGTATCATTTCCTTTGCAATGGATTCCATTTCCATCGATTCCACTGATTTTGAATCCATTCCATTGCAATGGAATGGTTTCCATTGCAATTCAATTGCATTGCAATGGAATAATTCCATTGCATTCCATTGCAATGGAATGCAATGGAATCGCAATGGAAACCATTCCATTGCAATGGAATGGATTCAAAATCAGTGGAATCGATAGAAATGGAATCCATTGCAAAGGAAATGATACCAAATGCATTCTCTCGATTTGAATAACCGACTGGTGGAAGCGAAACGTTGACATTTTTCTTTTCCATTCCTTGCCATCCCTGCCGTGGACCACTCCATATATTGTCTATTTTAACATTTTTAGAGGTCTTTGTACAAAAGACGTGATAGTTGTCACTATCAATTATCGATTGGGCTTTTTCGGTTTCCTCTGCACGGGTGACGAAAATGCAAAAGGAAACCAAGGAATGTGGGATCAAGTTTTAGCCTTAAAATGGGTTAAAGAAAATATCCACAATTTTGGTGGAGATCCTAACAATATTACCTTGTTTGGGCATAGTGCTGGTGGTGTTTCAGTAGATTTATTGGCCTTATCACCACATTCAAGAGGTTAAACAAATTTAATTAGTCATTATAAAAAGTTTAGACCTTTTCCAAAAAATGTATTGTTTGGCTGGAACTGTATATTTTCGAAGTATTATAAGAACGCCCGAGCATATAAGAAAAAAATGTTTGGAATTTGCTATACAATGTGGTTTTAAGCTAAATGAAAATGGTATAGATGCAGTGAAGTATACATGTGGAGTGGAACCAGAGCCAAAAATGTGCAAGGCCCGGACCGGGGTCCTGGATCCATGGGTCCGAAGCCATGGGATACGGGGAGGGGGTCTCAAATTGCTTTGTTTAAATTTTCTGATATGCCGAAAAGCAGATAATTAAAATTTGAAAAAAACTCAAAAAAATGTTGCTTACGACATTTTATGGCCTTTTAACCATATACGCATGTAAACTTTTTTAGAAAACACTTCTGCTCAAAATGCAAAACTATTCGAGTTCTTTAAAACATTGAGCCCGAAAAAGTTATCGATAGGAATTACTGGAAAGAAAGGGTTTAAAATTAACCTGGGAGAAACCGACCTGGCTCCAAATATTGATAAAGATTTTCTACCCAAATCTATCTATGAACTTCGAAAAGAAATGCCCAAGAAAATTGTACTTAATGGAGTAACAGAAAAAGAAGGAATATTCATGTGTAAGGTTAACAAAGGGTTACCAAATTAGTTCATTTACGTTGCAAATAACAAGCTATGGCTTTTTCGAAAATTTTTACCATGCAAAAGAAATTTTTTAAAGAATAATTTAAAACTCAAATTTTAGTGTTCCTTAGTAGACCTAAAGGTGATTTACAAATTGCCATCGATAACATATTAACAAGAGTTCTAACCCTTCACAAAGTCAAAAATGCTGAAGAAGCTAAGAAAAAGCTCCTCATGTTATACTACAAAGGTGTTAACACCAATAATAGAAGACAACTTATGAAAGTCTATGTTGATGTAAATTTTTAAGAAATATTTTACAAAACACTTTCAACTCCCAAATCACTCCCAACTGAGGGTGTCAGTGGCATATATAATAGGCCACGAGTCATATGTAATACGTAGGAAAGTGGAAGGATAATACTGGTACCTAGTCAGGCAGTATGGGTACCAACGTACTCAGGATTTTTTCATGGGGGAGGGGTACAAGATCTCGACCATAGTTGTCGACATTTTTGGTCAAAAACAAAGGGGGACCCTTTGAATTGTTTAAACTTTTTTGGTGGGGGGGGGTACATGACACCCTGTACCCACTTATCTACGACACTGACGGATGCCCCCCTCACATGGCGGTTTTTTGTCAAACAGTGGCGGAAACTTGAAATTTAAAATGGCCGAGTGGCTAAAATGACAGGTTTGCAGTTTTAGGCTAGAGTTCGAATCCCTGTCAAATTTAAAGTTGTCCACATTCCATGAAAATTTTTTATATCTCTATCTTGGCCTCTAAGACACTTTGCAATCATTTTTTGGTCAGTGAATATTTTCTGGAGCTATTAGTAATAGTGATTTTAATCAGTTTTATCGGGGTTTGTCGGGGTTCGAACCCTAGCCTATAAACTGCAAATCTGTCGGCACTAGGACGGTACACACCTCACAGATTTTAGCGAATTTTTCACATATTACAAAATTCAAAATTTTGCATTAAAAATTCAAATTTTGTGTGAAAAATTCGTCGATTTGTGAGGTGTGTACCGTTCTAGTGTAAATCTGTCATTTTAGCCACTCAGCCATATGTTCGGGATGGAAAACCCATGTTATGGTATTCGTTCTACTCGTCTAGCTAAGCCAAATGTCGTGACTCGTTTTTAAAATTTCGAGTTTCCGCCAATTTTTGCCAAAAAAACAGCCTAGCCCCCCATCCCCTTCTTATCATTTGTCAAGGGTGACCGTTATAGAGTATTTTTTATCGAAATTCAATCCACCAAGACCTAATCTAAGATAGCGTCTTATAGAGGGATTCCTATTATCGAGGATCAACTGTATTATCAAAAAATTGTTATAGGTCATAGGAGAAGCTTGTTTAAGCAACCCAAATTGGGAACTTTGTCATGAAATGGTGAAAAATGGAAATACTGTTTACCAATACATGTTTGAGTATATAAACCCGAAATGTTATGGATGGTTGAAATTTTTGGTACCGTTGACGAGTAAAATTTTTCTTGCACACTTTACAAAGAATATAAAAAATTTAGAGGCTTCACATGGCACTGAATTGCCATATATTTTCAATAAAGGTGTCTTTTCAAAATTTTTCCCAAAACAATTGAATGAAATGAGAATGGCGGAAATTATGACTACCTATGTGGCTAATTTTGCTAAATATGGGTAAATTTGTGCTCATTAAAATACATACTACTTCATCCATAAAATTGGAGATTGCTGTTGATGATGATGACGGAGGGGTTGGCAATAGCGAGTCCGGCGAAGGGGGAGTAGGGGCAGCGGCGTAGACAGAAGGGTCGTCTAGGGAAGCACTTGCCCAAAAAGGCCTAACAATAGCAAAAAACATAAGGGAAGACCCTTATGAGGGTTTTTAAAATTTTCGGCCTTCTAAGGAGCACCTGCCCCCATCCCCCTGCCTACGCCACTGGTCGAGAGCATGTCTCAAAACTGAAAATTTCTTTTAAAAATGGCATTTTGACCAAAATTCGAAAAACTTCTTAATAAAAATAAGATTTTACGAATTGGTCCCAAAGGTTACTGTCGACCAAAAAAACGTCAACAGGCGAAAAAGTCGAAATACGAATTCGTTCTCAATTTATGAATTCGTATACGAATTTTCACAACGAATTCATTCTGAGCGGCTTCCCAAATACGAATTGGTCCATTAATTTTTCCCCCGATACGACGAATTAGGGGGTACAATACCCCCCCCCCCCTTGCCCATGTATGATAACAATTATCCTCTAAGTCTTAATACTACATCTACTGTTTATATTTTTTGTATTACATTTTCAAAAATCCGTTTTTATAGAAATCCAAATGGCTTAAAAAATATTGATGATGAATATTGGGAGCCATTAACACTATCAAACCCGACAAGATTTTTGAATATCAACTTGCCAAAACCGATCATGCGAGACGGCTTGCATCAAGGACGAGTGGAAGCTTGGCAACAAATTCTAGAAGAAGATAAACTATATAATTGAAAATGACAAACTTTTTTTAATGCAAACTTTAACATCTTTGTAAAAAATGGAATAAATTTGAATTTTGTTGTGTATTGACACGAATATTTGGGAAATGTTTAAAACAGGTTCCGCGATAGAATCGAGCTTTGAGACGAAGGGCACGTCACAAAAAATTTTTCATCGCTGAACGAAAATTTAGGTGAATATTCTGATAGAACTCAACGAGTTATGCAACTTTAGTTCTGGGTTCCCGACCCGGCGAACTCTCCCCATGGAGCTATGGCCCCTAGAAGTTGGGAAAAATGACCATTTTTTGACCAAACTTGGATCGGCTCTAAGTCATTAAGTCTTTTAGCTTTTGACAAACGGTCTTTTGCATTTTGTAGCTGAAGATTGGGGCTTCATTTTATGCCAAGACCACCTTAGTCCCAGACACTCACATAATTTTATACTTGGCCAAATGGTATATTTGAAGAAAGTTACAGAAGGGAGCAAGGCAAAAATTGGTAGGGTTTAAAAAAATAATAGAAGAAGAGCCTTACGACCTGAGGATTTCACTCCCATTTCGATCCTTTTTCCAAAAACATTGAGATTATATGAGCTCCTTATGATTTTTATAAGTTTTTTTCCTAAAATTGTAAGCATTGCATAATTGTCATCAAACAGGTAAAAAACCAAGTCACTACCCAGAATCACATTTTCATCAACGCGGATAAAAAAATAAAAATTTACATAATGTCATTTCATCTCTCTGTATAAATAAAAATTATATGAAGATATCTGTTTTTTAATTTTACAATTCTTCTCTTAACAGCAACCACATCCACAACCACAGCCACCACCGCAGCCACAACCTCCACACCCACCACCACATCCATTACTTGAGTCTACAAAATAAATTATTATTTGTTATATGAATTTTTATTCTTACATATGGTAATGGATCCGCCACAACCACAGCCACCACCACAACCTCCACATCCACCGCCACAACCACAACCTCCACATCCACCGCCACAACCACAGCCACCGCCACAACCTCCACAACCACCACCACAACCATTACTTGAGTCTAAAAGATAAATAATTTAAAAAAAAGAATTTTTATTCTTACATAAGGTAATACATGTGCCACCACAGCCACCACCACAACCGCAACTACTGCCACCACATCCACAGCCTCCACCACAACCTCCACAGCATTGGCGTTTAGCACGGATGAGGGTTTTTGATAGTACTCCAGTTTCTTCTCCCTCGGATTTTGCTTCACGCTTACATCTGGCCATGCATTCTTTTCTTGCCATGTAATCTTTTAGAGATTGATCTCTGCGTTGACCGGCTGCCAAAGCGTGTTGTCCTGATGGTAGAAATTCAAATGTTGGGTTAAAGGCGTTGCCTTGAACACTTTTTATTCGCTTTACTTGGACACTGGCAAAAGCCTAAAAGTAGTGTTTAAAATTTTTTATGACTTTTACTAACAGAAGCTTGGGGGAGGAGGACGATTAAGCTTTTCGGACCTTTGGCCCATAAGGAGTGGGAGTATATACCATAGATGGATAAGGATCCACTAGTATACCCCTCCTCTGCAAATCCTCAGCCGAATGCCTAAATTTATTAAGAATTACTCTTTATGATCTCGCAATTTTTTACCCCTCCCCCGCAAACTTTTTGAAAAATGACAGCATATCCACTTATGGTGAGTACGTACCTGGACCAGAGGTCGAAACGGGCCCAAGCCCTGGCCCGGGTCATCCAGGTCGAGCAGAACAGGCCTCGATCTGCACCCCCTCCCCTTTAAGCTGAAAATGCTCAGAAAATGGAGAAATTTTGATGAAAAAAATATGAATTTGATGAAAAAATTAAAAAAATTTAGTGAAAATTTGATAAATTTGTTCGAATCATCATGTCTCATCCAAAAATTTTTGCGGTTCTGATTCCGGTTGCACATCAGGAATCGCAAACGGGCCATCACTGGTCCCTTTTTATGTTTTTTGGGAAAAAATTATCTTTTTTGGGTAGGTGCCCTCTTTTCTCCAGTGGTTTAGGCAAGGCGGTGGCGGGGGGCAGATGCCTCTAGTGGGCCAAAATTTAAAAAAATCTCTACACATAATGGTTCCCTTATGTTTTTTGGGAAAATTCAGCCTTTTTGGGAAAGTGCCCCCTAGCCGACCCTTCTTCCTACACCACCATGGAATGGGGTTCCATTATATGCAAAATTATCTTACTGATCCCACTAATAAGTACGCCATAGCGGCTGTAAATACTGGAAATGCAATATGCATTTTTCTGGAACTCAACAACCGCAAATTTTCTATCTCCTACGGATTCGAAATATCTTATATACCAGATAGCTAATGTTTTGCACCTCCTTCTGTGCATAATTTTTTTCATGACAAGTTTTTCACTTCTGAAAAACCAAGAGCAAGGCTTTTGACTGGTTTCTGACCGGTAATGGACATAAGACGGAGAGAGAAGTTAAGTCTTCACTCAAAGTTTTAGAGTTTGTTTGATTTTCTGCCAAAGACGGTAGATGGATAGGGAACGGAAAAAATATCATAGAGAAATAAAACCGGATGATCTCGATGTTTTTAAAAGGAATTGGTCTAGATGGATTTGGAATAAATGATGTGAACATGGTAAGTAATTCGTGATAATTAATTTCTCAAAAAAAGTAATCTATAAATATAAAAAAGGCGCTACAGTTATAAGGAAAATTTTTCTATTTTAAAGTTTTTTTTGGAATTATCAACACCGAGAATATAAAAAATGATTGACAATTTAATCATTCAAAAATTTCTGATTTTTCATATAAAAGCTTAAAAATGATGAAACTACTCAACATATTGACGATTACATCTAAATCACCCAAAATACGAACTTCAAAAATTGAGTCTAATTTGTGTCTAACAAATCACAATGCATTGAAATTGTGCTTATGTAAACTTTCTATTGAGTCATTTGTAAGCAAAACAAATATTATTGACCATATTGAGACCCCGTTTACAATAGAAATTGACAATCTCAAAAATTTCTGATTTTTCATATAAAAGCTTAAAAATTATGAAGCTAAACATATTGACGAATCTAAAATCGCCCAAAATAAACTTCAGAAATTAAGTTTAATTTGACTCACAATGTTCTGAAATTGTGCTTTCTATTGAGTCATTTGTAAGCAAAGCAAATATTCTTGATCATCTTGAAATCTCTTTTACAATAGACGTAATGTATTCTGTTATATTCGAGATAAAAATAAATACGAAACACAGTCTATGCTATTAGACATAATGTGTAATTTTAAAGACATAAGATGAACTCAAATATATGAAAGCACGAAAACAAAATAGGATTCATCTGATGTTTGAAGTTTTGTCGTGTCACAGCTCGGCTGTAAGATCATAAAGTGAAGAAATGAATTTAGGACACAAACGTATCAGGATATTTTTGAAATTGATGTCATTGTATGATTTTAAAAATATAAAGCTTTTCGACCAATTTTATTATTATTATTAGACAAGAATGTATGCTGAATACGATCCAATCAGTCTTTTTGAACAAAATTTTTTCAATTTCATTGAAAAGTATCATAACGCGAAAGATACTAAAAACATTATATTTTCAGTAATTTAACACATCCCCTCTGGGGGTGCGTATGTTTGTTTTGTTTTTGGGGGCTCCTACGCTTATTTTAAAGGACCAGTCCAGTAAGTTACAATCATATGAAAAATGATATATTCGGAAAGATCATGAAAAATGGAGCATTTT
>JAQGCO010000123.1:0-14091 GCA_034700925.1 Acrobeloides cf. buchneri Gr-Nem-00862
GATGGATGGATGAATGACTATAAAGGCGGAAGGTCCGAGGATGAGTGGTGAGGGGGGTACTGTACCCCCCCCCCCCTTGGTAACCTATGGCTCAAACCTCATGGCTCTACATAATACTTACAAACATGAAGCACCAATAAGTATGGCAACAGATCCAGCCCAATCTCCTTTATTTAACGGTTTAATTAAATTTGTTTCTGATATTTGTTTTCTCAAACTGAAGCGATTCTTTTTTAAATTTGTTACAGAAGTGGTCTTTTTTCGAGGTGTTGTATTAGCTAAATTTATTTTTTTTAAACCTTTTTTAAATAAAATTCTTACCACTACCCATTTTGAACTAGGAAATAAAATTTGCACTTTTTTCTCGTTAGACAAAATTAAGCAAGTGAAAATGCACGTCTATCTGAAATAATTAGGATAAAACTTGGAATAATTCACGATCTTTAAGTGAAAGATAATAAATAAAACATGAAAAACAATCTGTTGGCATATTTTAAAAAAATTGATCTTGACATGAGAAGAGACAGAAACCTTAGAAAGAACT
Organism: Acrobeloides cf. buchneri Gr-Nem-00862; assembly: GCA_034700925.1. Taxonomy (NCBI): domain Eukaryota; kingdom Metazoa; phylum Nematoda; class Chromadorea; order Rhabditida; family Cephalobidae; genus Acrobeloides; species Acrobeloides cf. buchneri Gr-Nem-00862. Next base: position 545 of record JAQGCO010000123.1, read on the forward strand.
CTTAGTTTGGCATATTAAAGGCTTCTACCTGTAAATCCCACCCTCTTAGCCAGAAGATTTGCTGATTAACGGAAGCTTTTAATATAAGATTAAAAAGCTGAATCTATGGAGGAACATCTAATATAAGCCTATGGAGTACACCCACAATCGAGATAATTGTTTCAAATGAAAATGAAATCATTCTGCATTTCTCTTTGGCCCACGGTGTTCGAAAATCGGGAAAAAGTTCCCGATTTGTTAATGTTGAAGGAAAAGTTATTTCGAAAATAGAAACTGCTGATTTACATTTTGTTTCTTTACAAAATATTTGGAGTCAGAAATAAAGTCGATTTTTTTAAACTCGAGGGCAAGGTCAAATGTAAAAGAAATGACCTTTTATGTGAAAATTTGTAATCGAAAAATATGCATAGTTATACAATTTGTCCAATGCAGATTTACAATATACTATTTTTGTTGCCTGGATCGCAATCTTCTAATATAATATGATAAGAAATGTGTGTGTGGATGGTACACTTTTTTGAACGGTAAAGCCAAACATGACTAAACTTTACAGAGTTGTTATTGATGTCGAAAAAATAATATCTGCAAAAAAATTTTTGATTTTGACCCCCGGAAAATTTTTTTTCAAAATATGCAAATCTTGCATCAATATTGTAAAAGTAGGAAATTTCCTACTAATAGGATTTTCTACTTCGAGCGCGAAGCGCTCGCATAAGTTTGAGATCGTAGGTCTTGTGAATAGGCGAGCTCCGTTTCTTTTTTCACTTCCTTCTGGGCGCTGAGCGCTTGGTCTCCTGTTTTTTCTAGTATAATTATTGAAACGTTCGATCATCATTTTATTGGGTAGTTATAAAATTTTTGAATTCTTGCCAAAGATTTAGTAAATTGAAATAAGTTTTTCAAATTTTCAAATCCCGAACTAAAATATTTGTATTTAAAATTTAAAAAGACATTTTAGTTTTTTCATAATGAGAATAAACGTTGTTTTCCTTGATGATATTGAAAAAAAGTTGTCACATGATGGCGCAATGGTTAGCGCTCTCAGCACTCCATAGTCCAGGGTTCGATCTCGCTCGAAGTCAATTTTTTTGTATTGCCCGAAATCGATTAAAATTTTTGCCTAACGGTATTTTTATACTATGCAAATTTGTGTTTCCCATATAAAAATATCCCTAGGCAAAAATTCTCATCGATTTTTGACAATGCAAAAAGAAAATGAACTCTGAGTGGGATCGAACCCTCAGCTATTGGAGTGTTACCGAAGCGCTAACCACTATCAACTTTTTATATTTTATTGGGAAAACCGAGTTTATCAATCAAATTTTAGAATATTGTATCTTTATTGAAAAATTAGAAAATGTAATTTAAGAGAAAATGAAATTTTTCTTATGGATACCACATGAGAATATTAAAAGCTATTTTACATAACAATTTGGATTATGAAAATAAGATTGATTCAAGTATGTAGTCAAACAAGCAGCAAAAAAATTTTACCTTATTTGATTAAAAACCATGTTTATTTTTGCATGAGAAAATGGCGTGTTAGATTTACGTAAAATTTCATGAGTTTAATTCTTTACAACATCCTACATTTGCATTTTTTCGATTGATTTCAATATATACGAGTGTTTAATCTCAATTCGAAATCTCCTTTATATAGGAGATCGATTTTTAGAAATTCGAAAGCTCGGGATTGTCTAGGTTGAGACGAAATCCCTTCTTTATTCGGGGTTTTCGAGATGGGATGTGATTTTTAAATTGAGCATGTTTATATGTTAAACGAGTTTTGTTCACTAGGATTAGAAATTTTATTCAACAAATAAAAGAATATCGTAAATCGAAAATTCTATCAACTTTTGAAGTTTTATTCATTCACTCATGATCAAAATCCTCCTTCGTGTAAAAAATTGAATCTTGATATTAAAAAATAACCAAATTCGTCAAAATTTGATGTTTTGTTAAGTCGAGAATGGGATGGGATTTGAAGTTCTGGATCGTCGAGATTCAGGACCATACTTGTTTGATTGATATAAAAATGTGTAAGGAATTGGTATACCGAAAATTGAACATTAGTGCAAGTATAAAGGCAATCGTTTCAATGAGCAAAATAATATTGAAATTCCGGAATGGGTATAATTTCGAAATTATAAAAATTTGGTAACGAAATTTCATCAAGCTAAAAATTTTTATTTTATACTTTTTTTCAAAAAATTCATAGCTGTGTGATAAATCAATGTCTAAAAAAGAAAACATTTCAATTTTCTTGGAGAATGCATTTGGAACTAAACAGATATCGCACTTCGAAAACACATATATTTTAATAGGAAAAAAACTTATACCGTCTTTCAGATTACTGTCATGTTTTTAGAAATACTTTGAAGCTTTATCCGTATTCAATTTTTAGAGCAGATTAAATATGTCTTCGTTCAACGACACTGTAGCCGTTATGTATTCACATATGAATAACTATGAAAAAGGATTCTATTATATTGGTATAGTAATCGCTCCGATTAATTCCGTACTTTGCATATTTTCGCTTTCTTTAATCTTAAAACTAGAATAGAATCGTTTTCATCCTAACTTTTGGTGAGTGAGTTTCGACTTACTTTTCTTATAGAATATCTTTTAGCATTCTTCATTTCAACCTCATATTTGCCTTTCTTTATATTTGCATCTCATATACTATATATTGTTTTATATGTATAAAAGAAGAGCGTATTACACCACTTGATAATTATGATTTGTATATGGCTGCTGTAATTATGATGAATTTTGGCGCTACACTTCTACGATTTTTATGGATAGCAATATTCATAGAAAGAACAGTAGCTACGATTTATCGAAGTTTTTACGAAAAACAAGTTAAATATGGCATATTTTTATCTATTGGCCTTTCGATCGGATGTTATATTATTAGTGGCTTGATAGAAACATGCCGATTTCATATTGGTGTTGATTTAAATTATACTCAAAGTTTTGCATTAATAGTTGATATTGTTTCGATTTTGGTAGGTTTTCGGAGAAAAAACTATGGTTAATTTACTATTTTTTAGTCCATAGCATTACTATCAAAATATAATAGAAAATTGAGACAAATTAATGCTAGAAGCGATATCAAACTTTCTCAAAGATATAAAGTAAGTATGAGGACATGGACCAGTGCCGTACCGAAAGGGATAGACAGAGGGCACATGTTCCTAAAACCATTAAGAAATATTTAAAACATAAATAAATGGATTTTTGGTTTTTCTTAAGCGTATATGGGAAAATCTTCGATACGGTTCTGACATGAATCCGAGTTTCAAAAATTAAGCAAGAATCAAACCCAGGACTGGACTCAACTATGGGTCATGGATCCCATGATTCTAGTACCCAAGAAAAAATTATTTCTAGGCTTTGAGTTCCGGGCCAATTTTTGAACTTTGCGTGTACATGGAAATGGTTGATATAACAGGGTTGTGTAAAGGAGGATGATGGTTGAATTTTCGGTCGAAAAAACATAAGGGAGACTATTATTTTTTTTTGAAAATATTTTTATCCCCCTCCCCATTCCAATTGCAGTCCCAGGGATCCCGGTTGGGGAAATGGAAAATCATAAGGGTACACTTATATATTTTTTCGGTCGTCTTCAACCGGAAAAAATATATGGGTATATTATGATTTTTTCGGCCCTTCGGGTCGAGTGTGTGGGTAGAAGTTCTCCTCTTCCCCCTACATCCTTGCCCCTCTTTCTTGTCCCTCTTCCATTTTTCTCTGACCGCCACGGTGGACATAACGTTATATATTTAAAAATATTTTATAGCTAAATGAAAATATTCGCGCTCTAAAAATTATAATGCCTATAATCAAAATTGGAGTCATATTGACCATAACTGGAACCATATTAAACTGGGTTTCGTTCAAGATTGAAATTTTACTGTGGACCTTCCGATATACAGTTATGATTTATTGGACGGTAATCTGCATTACGTTAAAGCATAAAATTAAATTTTTAGTTAGTTAATCTATATGCTTTGATAGTTATAATATTATGGGCCAAAAATGATGTTTCTTATCGTTCGACGTTTTTCAAATTTATGAGAAAAGCACGTATTTTAACCAAATCAACTAGAGTTGAACCAATATTTGTAAATGTCGAAGGAAAACTTATCCCGAAAATCGAGACACCCGAATTACATTTTGCTTATTTGCAAAAGATCTGGAAATAAAGATATAAAAGCAGAAACCCTATATAAAATTATGACATTCTCTTTTAAGACCTTGTTGCATTGTATTCTCCATCTTGTCTGATCAATAAAGTTTATTCGTTGAACTTATGACCATAACAAAATCGATTTTTTAATTTTTATTCGAATTGTTTCAAAAACGATGAGAAATTGTTTCTCATATCAAAAAACGGTCTTTTGACATTTTCGGTCAAAACTGCGATGTTTTGTGCCTATAAAAAAATATAGTAAAAATCGAAAATCTCAATGGGGACAGATCTGATCCCAACATAGTTCATATAAAAGTTGTATCCAGAAATCATACCAATCAAATAAAAAAGATGGTATTGGAAAATCTTCTAAACTGACTGCTCTAGAGCGTATTTACTGTTGGGGTACATTTTCATGCATGTGTCCGTACCCATCTTTGAAACTCCGTACCCATCTTTGAAAGGTACCCATCTTTGAAACGCCATATCTCAGCAAAGAAAAAGTTTTGGAAATTTTTGCTTGCAGCACACATATGTACTCATCAGGAACTTTTATTTAAGCCATAAACGAGAAAAATCAATGACTTTCGCATTTTGGCCTGGCTCCACCACTTTAAATGCTTCTAGAAAATATGTCTTAAAAAGTTGAATTTTTTATTTTTTGAAAGTTTTACACATGTGTAAATTGTATGCACGTAAAAAATTCCGATTCGTTTATGGGCCATCATATAGATTTTTATAGTTTGTGCCTAATTTGCATGTGATTTAAATGACCACAGATTAAAGTTGATCTTATTGCCCTATAAAGAGAAAATTTGCTTATCAAACAATCAATTTTCTTCCTGCTTACTAGTTTTTACTTATTGGAGATATTTAGCGATTAATTTAGTACTACCGGGAGCCGAGAGCTAACGCGTTCTCTGTTTTTCCAAGAATTATTCCGAGCGGCATTGCCGAACATTTTACTTTAGAGTAAAATAATAAAGGACCAAAAAAGTGAAAAAATTTTCTGTCTCCGATTTTGATGATTTTGAAGTCAATCGTCTTAGGGTAAAACTCTGGCTTTTCCAGAGCTTTACAGCTACTGCGCGCTGCCAGATGCGCGCTGATTACAGTTGCTGCGCGCTGATTACTGCTGTGCGCAGCAGCTGCATGTTGGGTTTCAGCAGCAGCTGTAAAGCTCTGAAACAGTCCCCCCTCTATCATCGTCCCCTACAACTTTTGTTTTAGCAATTTTTTAATTTTAAATTAAGGGTTTAAATCAAGCGTTCCCGAGATCGTCTGGACACACAGACAGACACACATTACATACGGTTTATGTAGTAGGATTTGTAACACATGTGAACAGACCTCTCAAACTACACCCAATATGAAGAAGGGCCACCAGGGCTACGCGTAGCCCTCTTAGCTACGTCGGAACAGTCCAAACGACAGGAACGTAACCGGAACAGCAAGGTACGGAACCGAAACAAGCAGTGTACGGAACTGGAAAATATTTGTGTTAAGCAAAATCTCCTCCATACAATTTTGGGCCGCGCACGCAAAATTGTCTCAAAATTCTATCCGAAAAAGCTAGACGCAAATTAAGCAAAAAAGGCGCAAAGTTTTTGAAAAAATGCGCGTTTTTAAGCTAAAAATGCTCAAATAATAGGACTTTTGTTAAAAAAAGGAAAATTTTAGTCAACAAATTTGATCAAAAATTTTGGGTAAAAGCATAATAGTGAATCAAGGGGAAAAATTTACAATTTTTCCAGGAATGGGAGGTGTACACCCCCTTAATTACGCCACTGGACCCACCATTCACAAAATTTACGAAATGTTGATCATTTATCCATGTATGGGTCAACATTCCTGGTCTCAATCTAAAAACCTTACTCCAACATTGAAAGTTTTATTTAAAATTTTATGACATCATGGGAACTCCTTTTCTAATCAACTTCTTACACTCTATCACTATTTATAAAACGTTTTCTAAATGTTTATTTTTCTTGATCGAGAATGTTCAGACACAATCTCGACACAACTTCCATTTGGGTGCCAAGTGCAAGTCTCGTGGTCAATATGGCTTATCAGTATATACTGCTCTTTCATCCACACAACCAAACAGTAGAGTTTTTGGGGGTTTCCGTAGGTGGTAGTGCCTTTTTTCTGGCTTCTTAGACAGATTATTTAATCTTTTTCCGTGTTTGAGAGAGTTTATCACGTGAAATTTGTTGATATTTTTTACTATTTATAAATTTGAAAAATCGGAAGATTATTTATTAGGGGTCATCCATAGGTCACGTATCTTAAAAAATCAAAATTTACACTCCTCTTTGATCACGTGACGTGGTCACCTGATTAAAAAAATTAAATTTTATACCCCTCCCTCTCCTCTTTTGATTATGTTACTTACTGGATGGCCCTTACTCTAAAATTTTTTAGACATGTTAGGTATTGCTATAATTAATGGTGCTAACCAAATTGTTCAATCTTTTGGAAACATTGCCTTTAAATTGCACTTACAATGTATCTCAGGGAAACCTCAAATTGAATTGCCTTCTCCATCAACGTCCATTGCAACTAGTGGAATTTCATCTGCTTCCTCGACATCATTAAATAGAAATTCTGTTACACAAGGCTTTGTCAAAGATATTGTAAGTTTACGAAAAGTGTAGATATTGACACGAAAACATGATCTTGCAAAATACAAACAAGTACTGGAAGTCGAGCGCTACCGCGCTCGGAGGAGAGAAGAAGGAAATCTCCGAGGGTGATCCGAGAGGTTCAATCGGTCAATTTTCGCGTTAAATTTTTGAATTTTCAAATGTTTCATCTTTTGTTTCAATAAAAAAATTCAATTGATTCATGCAATGTTGCATGAATCAATTATTTTGAACATTTAAACCCAATTTTTGGACTCTTCAAGGATCGGCATAAAATTTTGGTTTTTCAAGATTTTTTCGTGAAATTTTTTGTATAATAATATACATTCCACGAGTAACCTGGATCTTATTGAGCTACCAAAATAGACCACTGGAAGATGGCGAATAACGAGTTTCAAAAATTCGAAAAAGGCGATTTTTGGCAATGTTTTTTCACAAAAACGGCTTTTTCGGGTTTTTGGAACTCGTTTTTCGACACCTTCCAGTGACCTATGTTGGTAAACAATATAGATCAAAATTCCTCGTGACACTAGATTATTATGCAAAACATTTCAAGAAAAAATCTCGAAAAACTAAGATTTTATGCCAATCCTACGAAAAGTGCAAAAACTCGGATTTTATCTTCAAATGGACTGCGTATTACAACAAAAACCTGAACACTTGGTGTAAAATTAACTGCGCCTCCATATATGAATACCTTATAATGAAAAAAACCGCATCTAGAAAGTTTTTTAGGCGCTGAGATCGAACAATCTCTCAGAATCTACCTTTTTGACAGGTGGTGCAAGTTTCAAATTTTAGCGTTACGAAAATTTAGTCCTTTATTTTTAGAAAATTGATGACTCTATTCTTCTTCAAAATATCCTTCCTATGGTAGTCTTATATCGAACTAAAAAATCCATTGGAGAGAACATTAATTCCATCATTTCAAAAGTGAAATTTACTTTCCATGAACTAGATAGCTCGCACTTAATCGTCATCATTGCACAAGAGTAATTTTTTAATTTTGTCTATTAAAAAATGTTTTTAGCTCTTTTGCCGAATCACAGCTTAAAAAATTCACTTTGGAAGTAGTACATTTGTTAAAATGCCAATATGGAATTTTCATACACTTTATAAAAGCGGACTTATCAAGTATAAGAAAAAGCAAAGTCAAAATTGAAAAAAGAGTTCATAAAATGATTCAAAATTGTGCTAATTTTGGTTTTGAAAATGGTAAGTAATTTTTTGCATAACTTTATTTGATAAACAAAATTAGATGTGTTGAACATAAATTCTATATTTTCAAACATTGAAAATTACACTGAGCTACAACCAATTTTTCAACAGATCTCCACGGAAGTTCATAAGAGTATTGGAAATTGCAGGTAACAGCATTAAGTTTAACTATTTTGTGGAGAGAGGGTTTTTATCAAATAGAAAATTTAAAGAAAAAAAATATATTAACACTAGAATGGTCTGATGTACACTTGACAGTTTCCTGACAAGAATTTTACGCTGAATACAATGAAGCAAAAAAAATTTTTTTAAGTTGAAGAAAAAATGTTAAAATGCAAATTTCACAAATCCTCGTTTTTTTGTTTTAAGGCCATATCTCGGTCATTATAAAACCGATTAGGCTTAGCGATAGCTCATTGTATTCTTGAGATCACAGCAAACCACTTTGTAGAACATCACTTTTTATGAACAAATTTGGGGTAAAAAAACATGGGGGAATCCGAATTTGAAATTTTCGAAGCAAAAAATGCTTCCCTGATTCAAGGAAGACCTGTGTATTTAAGCGAAAAGTCGCAAACATGCAATTTTTCGACTTTCGCTTCAGTATACAGGCCTTCCTTGAATCAGAGAAGCGTTTTTTGCTTCGAAAATGTTAAATTCCCCGCATGTTTTACTCCTAGAGGGGTCATTTCCAGAAAAATTTTGCAAATTTTTTCACATGGGTGCCCCTTCCCTATTGTGTAGTAGCTCCGAATTGGGTTGCCCGACATTTTTTACCTTATCACTTTTGTTCTCTTAAACAATTTTTTCCTTATGACAATTTTCCCCTAAAAAAATTTTTTCCCTGTGACACTTTTTTCCCAAATTCGTTTTAATAAACACGATTTTATTGAAATTCAGGCAATTTTTAAACAAAAGTTGCCTGAATTTCAATCAAATCGTGTTTATATTATTTCAATCAAATCGCGTTTATATTATAAACGAATTTGGGAAAAAATTGTTTAAGGGAACAAAAGTGATAAGGGAAAAAATGTCGGGCAACCCCGAATTGTCCTAGCCAATTCAGGGTTGCCCGACATTTTGTTTTTTAATTAAATCAATCTGCTTTAGATGCCTTTTTATCAATTCTGGACAACTTATTGGCTCGACTTGTTCACATAACCGAGATAACACACCTATCTTTGAGTTAGTCGACCCATTAGACCTGTCATCAATTTTAGAGTTGGGTCAATGTACATCTGATAATAACAATAATGCCACAAATGGAAAGGTTTCATTAAAATTCCAGACAGAGCAAGTAAGAAAATTGTAAAAAAATCCTAATAAAAGATTCCTCGTTATTTTTGGTTCATTGATTTGTAGGATCCGGGATGAAGTATTGGTCTTAAAGGACCAGTCCAGTTTTGGAACAAATTTTTTATATGAACGTTCACGTAGTTGAATCATTTTTTGCATTGGAAGTCAATTCTAATTCGTTAACCCCTAAGAGATAAATGCGAAACAAAATTGCATTAAAAATTTGAATGTTTTTGTGTATTGAAGCGAAGGGATTGATACTGTTTAACTTTTTGATTCGGGATCTGTTTATTGAAACGAATTATTTAAAAAAATCCATTTTTACAAAAATAAAATTTACATAAAAAACGCATTTAGAAAATTTTATCTGTCTCTATGAGACGAATAAAATGTCACCAAATTTATCCAATTGAAGATTATTTTGGGTTATTGAAACAAAAATATAAATCAGGGTTTTCGTTTCAATAACCCAAAACAATTTTCAAATTGGATAATTGTGGTGTCATTTTATTCGTCTCATAGAGACGGATAAAATGCTCTAATTGCGCTTTTATGTAAATTTTATATTCTTTGTAAAAATGGATGATTTTAAAATAATTCGTTTCCATTCAAAATTCTTAAATCAGGAATTTAAACGGTGTCAATTCCTTCGCTTCAATACACAAAAATATTCAAATTTTTAATGCAAGCTTGTTTCGCATTTATTTCTTAAGGGTTGACGAATTAGACTTTACTTTCAACGCAAAAAATGATCGCCACGACGTGAACTTATATAAAAAATTTGTTCAAAACTGGACTGTTCCTTTAAGTCAGTGCCGCACCGAAGGAGAAGGGATACAGGGAGTACATGTACCCCTCCCCAAGGACCGAAAAAAGTTTAAAAACCCAAAGGGTTCCCTCTTATGTATTTGACAACTAGGGTCGGGATCTTATAATTATACCCCCCCCCCTATGAAAAAATCCTGGGTACTGCACTGTCTTAAGTACTCAACATTAAATTTAGCTCTGGCTAAATTACCCTCTTTATAACAAAAACCAGCTTGTAAACGTCTTTACATATTCCATATCAAATGAAATTGACATTATCTGCTTGTGTTCAATTGAGCAAAGCACTTTGATCCATACTCTATGTGAGCTACTTGAAATATTAGAGGATTTGGAATCAGAGGAGCAGTTAAAAGAAAAGGTTGAGAAAATCGAAGAACTTGTGCAAAGAACTAATAAACTTTTATTGGAGTTTAAAATTAATGGACAGCAGAAAAATGTTGAATATCATTCTTTTGTGTTTATATCAAGTCCATTAAGAACAGAGAAACTGTTAAGGGTAGGCATTTTATAAGTAAAAACTCATTCAGGGATCATAACAAGTGTAGCTAGTTCCAATCTTTGTTAGATAAAAGTTAGTTAAGTAGGGCTGTGCCAATGAACAGGGTGCATATAAAGCTTCGACCCACTTTTTATTCGATATAATTTGTTGAATATTTATCCGAAAATCATCCTTCTGGGGGTAATCGATTGCATGAAAAATTTTATCTGATCATATTCAGGTAATTTTGCTTCAGTACATCACAACCTTCCCTGGTTTAGGGTCAGGGAAAGAAAATTCCTTGGGGTAATTTTATTTGAGGAATCGATTGCGCTCATTGCCGAACCTTGAAAACGCTTCCCTGATCCTTATTCAGGGTAGGCGTGGGCTTATTGAACAAAAATCACTTGAATCAGGTACAAGGAAAAGTTTGTGTTATATTGAAGCGAAAATTGTCTGAATCAGGGTTAGATAAAATTTTTCATACTTCAAAAATGCGCGCAATCGGTTCTCCGACTAAAATTATCCCCAGAAGGATGATTTTCAGATAAATATTCAACAAATTATATCGAAATAAAAAGTGAGTAGGAACTTTATATACATCCTGTATTTGTCCTAACGTAAACTAATTTGGCAGTCAGGTGAGTCTCAATCCAACGAGGTTTAAAAATACAGGTCAGGCAATGTAGCAAGAAAAAAAGCGTAGCGTCATAGGAATGGATAGGAGTTTTAACTCCTAAAAAAGCAATTTGCGTTTTAAATGGCTTAAGTATAATTTTTTTAACTTTAGAGCCTTTGGCGTCGCTTGTTAAACGAACTTGAACGCTTTTCCAATCCTCAACATGAACCATCTTCCTCAGTCTTTCCTTCTGCTGGCGTCTCTAGACGAGAATCTATAAGAACAAGACTAAACAGATGGGGATCATCATTTTCAGTTAACTCTAACTATTCTGGATCAACAAGTCTCTTTTCAAAAATAAAATCACCATCGTCTTTCACCGGAAGCATGAGAGTCCGTGGTGATTTTCCAGTTCAAATATGTGCTCTCATTACACAATTTCAACGTCAAGTTCGATCAGTATTGAATGAATTGTGCGTATATTCTCAAAATGCTGCAAAGGTAGAGAAATTTGAGCGATTTATGGATGCTGTCCGGAGATCTATTGATAAGACGAAAACATGGAAAATGCAAATGATTATGGCTAATGTTATGAATAATGCTGTTCTTGGCGAGCCATTGAAACCGGTAGCATTGGGATTGGATATGTTAGCTTATAAATTTGAACGGTTGGATGGTCCGTTAAATTTACAATATATTCCAGGTATAAATATCTTAATTATATACTTGAAGAACTGAGATTCCAATAGGCGTGATTTTTCAATTTTTGGAAGTTTTTTAATTTTCATTAAAATAACCCTATAACGGGTTTTCTATGCGAGAAATCGATTGCGCATATTGCCGGCTCTCGAAAACGCTTCCCTGACCCTGTATTAGCCTATTTTCGCTTCAATACACACGTCTCTTCCCTGAATCAGAGTCAGGGACAGTGCCGTACCCAGGATTTTTTCATGGAGGGGGTACAAGATCTCGATCATACATTTACAAGGGGGCCGGATAATTCTATCTGATGCGTCATGGTTTTCCAAATCATACATTAACAAGGAGAGGAGTATCGGCCATTTTTTGCGTCATGGGTCGTCAATTTTTCAGTTTGGCGACCTTTTTTTTGGCCAACGCCCACATAATGCAAAATTCTCAAGTTTTGCGCCTAAACTTTTGCGTTATATCCAGCTTTACCATAACGCGAAGCGCCGAAAAATTTTGCGTTATGGTCGACCCCCTTGCGTGATGTATAGTGAAAATTTATAGAGTTGGTCATTTTTGGATAAAAATCATAAGAGGGACCATTATGTTTTTTTCGTGAAGCGAAGGGGGCGTGCATCATGCGTCATGATTTTCAAAAATTCATGTGTTGTCCCCCCAGATAATCCGGGAGTTGTAAATGTATGATCCCGATCCTAGTTATCGACACCTTTTGGTCAAAAACATAAAGGTGGATTCTTTGTAGCTACATATGACAAAATATCTGGCCCCCAACTTTGCCCATCATTATATCAAATTTTTAGCTAAATACAAAGAAGTCTTTTCATACATTAAAAATACAGAAAAATTTGAAGAAATTTCTGTGATTCGTTTAAAAGATGGAGAGTTGTTTTTACAAGTAAGCTTAATTTTTTTGCATTTTGTTATATAAAAAATAGATTACTGGAGTTAAGCCAAAGAAGCCTGACCAAAATGGAATCTTAAAATTAGTGCCACCTATAAAAGCTCCTCCTAAAAAGCAGCTTAAAGAGCTCTCTGCTTCAGAACTACCAATCAAAATTTCAGTGCTATTTTCAAGCTCAATGCATTTGAAGTTGGCAATGAAACAAACGGATAAATTGACAAGAATATTGAATCTAAAGATGAAAGTTGTTTACAAATTGTTTAAATAAATTTTATAAGAATACCGGGAGCCAAGCGCTCTGCGGACGAGGGTTGTGACTCTAAGCGACACTTCTCGTTAAAAATGCATTAGTTATTACTAATACTTTTTTATTAATCATTGTTATAGCTAATCTTTTTTAATTGAAACAAAATTTTTTGAGGGGTGTACCTGTATAAAAGTGGCGTCGATCGTCTTCTCTAATCGTCCCCTACAACTTTTGTTCTAGCGTTGTCCGTTTAAATCAAGCGTTCCCAAGATCTTCCGACAAATAGACATTACACGTTTAATGTAGTAAGATTTTAAATTTATAAAAAACCAAAAATATTAAAGGACCAGTCCAGTAATTTACAACCATATGAAAAAATGATATATTCGGAAAGATCATGAAAAATGGAGCA
>JAQGCO010000124.1:0-14075 GCA_034700925.1 Acrobeloides cf. buchneri Gr-Nem-00862
TGAAAAAAGACATTGCGGGGTTATTCAATTTCAATTTGAGAGGCAGGGTTGCGGTATTTTCAAAGATGTGCGTGCGGAGCGGAGTGTGCGAGGCGGGATTCCCCCTGCGCGCAGTCCTAGTAAATTATTTGCATACCTTAAACCATTGCCGGATAAAATTTCCATAATTTGTATTTGAAGTCTTTAATTCGATAGAAACTCGGTTAGCTCTATTTAATTTGCCATTACATGTAAAATGCAATAATTCTTCATTTTCTTTAAATTCTAAACCTTCAAGTTCAATTTCTTTCGGTGTCGAAGGCAATTGTGTAATTTCGGGGTTGGCACAGATTTTTCTTATGTAAGAACCTCCTTTGTCATCGTCTCTATGTGACTTCCAAATACCGAGAGTCAATTTATCGACTATGATATAATTATCTAAAATAGTAAAATCATATTGTTTTTATACAAAATATGGATAAAACCGAGAACCGCTCGGCTACAGTTGATTCGACCCTGCGCCCCAAAACAAATTTCCGAGTCCTAGGGCCTATCTCTCATCTCAGAGGCCGATTCTCTCCTACCAGAGTTCGAGCACAGGATTACTCTCCTATTCACAGATCCGATCCTGAGCCAACCCTGACTGATTTCTCCATTATCAAAGCCGGCCCTTTTCCCAGGACCAATCATCAGCCCCAAGGCAGAACCCCCATCCCTATGCCGAGTACAGGAGCCAATCCTACCCCCCCCCTTCATCACCATAAGCCAACCCTCTTACCATGATCAATCGTCAGCTCCAGTCCGATCCACTACTCTAATGCCAGCTTCAGAGCCAATTCAAGCCCTCTTAAGGTCAAATCTCTCCTCGAACAGACCCATTCCCTTAGAACCGAGCCCCAATGTCGATTCTAGCTCCAGAGTCGAACCCCTACGACTGTCACTCGGACCCCTCCTCATAACTAAAAGCCGACCCTACTCTTCCCGTGCCGATCCCCTCCCCCATCGCCGAGTTCCAGAGCCAACTCAAGGCCAGGATCGATCTCCGAGCTCCAACACCATCACATAGTAAAACAAGCGTTTTTACAGTTCGGAAATTTGCGAAACCGATCCTTGGATAAAAACCCATGAGACGATGATTTTAGCATAAAAACAAGTAACTATCGATTTTCGCTTCAATATAAAGACCCATTCCCCGACCAGAAGTTTTTCCTAAATCAGGCAAATTTTTTCACGGCTCAGACTCGGTTCGTGCTCGGCCCTGGGTGCTAAAATATTTAGTTCGGGTGGATCTTATATCTTGCAGTATTTAAAAATCTCTTACCAAAAATTTCACCCAGTTTTGAGCCAAATCTTTCCGCATTGCAAGTTCCATATCTTCCGCGAAATCTACTTCCAGTTTTCGTTGTAACAAGTTTTATTAGATTGAATAAATTATCCAGAAGATCCTTTGAATACCAATTAATGGTATCAAAAACGACATCATTGAAATTTTTCAATATTTCATCGACGGTCAGTTGTGAATACCGAGATGACAAATTCTCGAGTTTGCTTAAGTTTTCCTCGATTTTGCTTAAGTTTGTCCCATCAAATTTAATTATATAGCTATGGAGATCTTTGGACAGATCTTCTTCTGTCGCATAAAAATCAATTTGCTCTTCATAGAAATCTAAACGTAAAAATTGTCGATGAGGCAAAATATTTTTGTGACAAATGATGAGGTTGTTCCAAAGTTGGCTAACGAGTTGAATTCTTTCAATCCGATCTTTGTCCAAGAAAGAAAATAAGTCGCAGATGATTTCAGGTGTATTAATCATGTTGAATGCCAATTCTTACTTCTAAAAGAATTTAGAGTTGATTAACTTAGCAACATTTTTGACGGATTCGTAATAAAAAATGATTGATGCTGTGTAATTGAACAAAAAATGGAGTGCATATGAAATAAATAAATTCGTATGAATGCTGTTTTTGGCCTGACGAATTGTTACGAAATATCTTTTACGAAATTCTTTTTGTCATTTTGTTTTTTTAAATTCAATATATATCAAAAAGATGATTTGTCAATGTACTTTTTAAAGCTATCATGTGAATGGTCAAATGCAGGAGCAACCCGGAGATTTCAAGAAAAACCTGAAATATTATTGAGAAATCATAAATACTAAAACCTATTCCTGTGTCCGTACGTACGTAAACGCGAGATCTCGAGAACGGTAAATCGGATTGACATGCAGTTTTGTTAAGTAGTAGGTAGGGGGTAGGTGTGCAGGAAACAAAAAATTTTGGGGTATCCCCTAAAAAAATCCAATTTTTTCAATTGTTAAGGGTTTTTCATAGGAGCACCATATCTCGACTATTTTGTCGCTGATTTTTGGTACTTGGGGGCAGTGATGTTTTAAACCATTAATCATATGATTTGAATCATAATATCGGAAGAAAAATCGAAATTAATTTTCGCTTCAAAACACCGAATCAGGATCAAGGAAGCGTTTTCACGCTTCGGAAATGCGCGTAATTTTTCGCATGATTTTACCCATATTTAGACTGTTTTGGCAAAAAAATTTCAGAGATTGGTTCCTAATTCTCACCCCCCTTTAACAAAAATGTTTGTCCAAAAAAGATAGATGACAAAAAGTACCTACACGTCAGAACCGGACATGTCTAAAATACCGATCTCGAGATCTCGGCAACTACAACAAGTCGGACTAAAATCCAAACGGATTCGTAATAAAAAATGATTGATGCTGTGTAATTGAACAAAAAATGGAGCGCATATGAAATAAATAAATTCGTATGAATGCTGTTTTTGGCCTGACGAACTGTTACGAAATATCTTTTACGAAATTCTTTTTGTCATTTTGTTTTTTTAAATTCAATATATATATGCGCCGTGAAAGGTATCCTATTTTTTCTTTTAAAACATAAAATTTTTCTTGTTAGCAAAAAAATTCGCCCTCATATGTAGGCAAGGAGGGACTATCCCCTTCCCAATTCGTCGTATTGGTAAAAATTTAAAAGAAAAATAGGGAAAACGCTTAAAAATACGAAATCAATTCGTATTTTGGGTCCAGTCCTCCTCCCTTGCCTACGTATGTTCACCCCATACCTAAGGTGCCCCCATACCTGGGGATCCAGCTACGTCCTTGGCTAGAAAGCCCATACACGTCTTGCTGAAGGCTCGAAAAATTTTTTACATTATGGTCCCACTATGATTTTCTTGGAATTTGTTCGAGTTTTGTAGGTCTATCCTTCCCCGTTTCGCCAAATCCTGCCTATGATCAGTATAAGGGAGCAACCATAGGGGGAGGGGATTTATCAAAAATTACCAAATTTTACCAAAATACCAAGAATGCCAATACCTATTTTTGCCAAAAAATGCCATTTTTAGTGATTTTTTGCCCAAAAAATTCAATTTTTTCATAAACGAATTACAGCAGCCCCCCTCTACCTGAAAATTTTTTTCAAAAAATGCCCATTTTTTCGAATCTCAATTATAGTACCGCCCCCGGTTCGGGTGTCTGGCTACGCTCCTGGCCCAGAATGGAAAATATACCAGGTCCACCATTGCTGCCCCTATTCTGAGGACCAAAAAATTGATTCATCGTATCAATGTTTGTTGCATTTGGCGCATGGCTTGATCTGCTAACGCAAAAGGATTAACAAAACTGCTCGAACGCCAAGGCCATGGAGCAGGAGGGCCTCGGAAAATATTTCGATTAGAAAATATAGGCAGTGAAGAGCTTCAAACTTGAATATGTGTAGAAATTTGTCGTAACATTATAGAAAATTATTTGAAACAATACAATTTGTCCAATCAATAAAAAGTTTTTGAAACAAATAGAAAATGACTACCTATGTTTTGGTCTCTTGCGTTTATAAAAGAAGAGCAAAAGTTGTTTACATGTTTGTGGCAAGAAGGCCTTTTCCCTTTGACACAATAAAGAAAAAGTGCCTCGTTTCAATCGATTGTTGAAAAAAATTAACATTTTTTTATTTTTAAAGGATTGGTCAAAGATTAAAAATTGAAAAAATGCAATTTGTTCATAGCAAACAATATTAATTTAAATCTTATATTTTTATTTATTTAAAAAATCAAACATTTCATGAGTTATTACAAATGTGCCGCTTTTTGACAGATAGCACCTCTTATAACTGTACTACAAGAAAAAGAATCCCATCTTTGAAAATAACTAATAGCATTTTGCAATGGATCAGTATCAATCGATACACAAAAGTCTGCATCAATCCCAGGATTATTTGGCCCCCAATTTTGATAATCATATGGTGTACCATCAGACCAGACCCAATGTTCAGCTTGTGCACGGTCATTAAGACCCACCCAAACGCATCCAAGACAGTCAGAGAATGTACTTCCAGATTTTGCAAATTCTAGAGTGAATAGAGTAAATGTAATTAACAAGGGAACCGCAAGGTCTGCCACAAAATTTTTCACCAAAGCCCAGTGTAAACGATAGGGACAGCTCAAAACGGTATAATATGTCAAAAATTAGTCTCAAAGACCGTTTTCATCGATAAAAACAATAAAGCTATAATGAAAAAACAAATAGACGCAGCCACAATTTTTATTAAAAATATTTTTTAACTCAAAAACTACTTTTTTATATCAAAATTTTGATACTATTAACTTGGTAGTAATCGTGCAGTGGATGTGTTTCAGTATTTACAGCTAAATGGCTCAGGTTCGACTCCTGTCTGCATTAATTTGTTTTTGCATCTTAGCTTTATTTTTTCTCGATATAAATTGCCTATAGAATAATCTTTTTTTTGACATATACTATTTTTTAATTGCCCCCTATTGTTTACGCTTGGTTTCAGAAAAAACTTTTCTGGCAGACTTTGCGGTTCCCTTATAAGGTATTAGCATATGCAGACCCCCAGGAATGGGGGCATACATGTACAAAGGGGACACTCATCCATCGGAAATTTTTTGAACATTCATCCATCCATCCTGCCCAAAAATTTAAAAAATTTTGAAAAAATCATAAGGAGGGACTCTTGTGTTTCAAAAAATTTTCAAAATAAAAATTTTAATTGTCAAAAAATGACTTTTTAAGCATTTTTAAACTCATTTATCATTAAAAAATATCAAAAACTTATGTAAAAAATCGATTTTTTGGTTGTTCCCCTCTTGTCCCCAAAGACGTAACTAGACCCCCAGGCATGGGAGCACTTTTTTGCCAAAACAAAACAATTGATATTTTTAAAGGTAAAAATTGAAAAAATAGGGTATTTTTTATTAATGAAATAGTAAAATTTTTGATAAAAAATAACATTTTTTCATTAAAATTTTCAAAGCATAAGGGGGATTCATATGATTTTTTGGCCTTCGACCGGAATGAGGGAAGGGAGCACCGGCCCCGGTGCCCCCCCCCTCCCTATAGCTACGTCTTTGCCTGTCCCCCCCCCCTCTTTGGTCATTCATCCATCCATTCTCAATAGGGCTTGTTCCACCCTTACTCTGCAAGTATGAATGGGAGGGGGGGGGGTAGCAGTACACCCACCAAGGCGATTTTTTCCTTCAAAAAATCATAAAAGGGAACATTTTGTCCTATATTTTTTCCCGTCCTTTCGCCGGGAAGAGCGGTAGTCCCATGCCCGTGCCCCTATTATATCCCACTCTGAACTACATATACAGGGTATTACAAATTACCCCCTCCCCTATTACGAGCAGATTCCATGAGCTTTGATCGCTTGATGCAAGGTTTTCTAAGGATAATTTCTCTGGTTCAGGTGATTTTCGTTAATACACTTATTTTTCTGAATCAGGATCAAGAGAGCTATTGTGTTCGATGAGTTATAGTTTTTTTCTAAAAATTTTAAAAATAATCTTCCCGGGATAATTATATGTGAGGAATTGATTGTATGCATTGGCGATCAGCGAAAATGCTTCTCTGCAATCAATTCATATCCTGGATGATAATTTTTAAAAAAAGAATCCAAAATAATTACATTGACCCATGAGTGTAAGAAAAATTGGTGTACCGAAGCTAAAAGTCACCCAAATCAGAGTCAGATAAATGTTTTTGTTTCGAAAATGCTCACAATCAATTTCTTGCATACCTCCGATAAAGGAGTATGAAATGACCAAAGCTCATATGAATTTGTCGATTAGGGGGGGCGTTTATTTTGTAACACCCTGTAAATAGTTTTGCAGCACAATAAAATTATACCAGCAATAAAAGTATTCTCTAGTAGATTATGAATCGAAGCCAAATGAGCTCCATTTTGAAAACAAAAATTTTCAGCATCAGTCCAATTCACATTGTAATGCATCTATAAGATTTATTATTTAATTATTTCTAAATAAATCAACTTTGTAGCAAGCATTCGATATATTTGAATACACCCAACCAGGATCACATGCAAGAAGTGGTGATGGATTTTTGGTAGGGCAACTTAAAGCAGAACAGCTTGCTGTGGGATTTGGATTATTTGTAGCCGGTACTTCACAAATATAAGAGAGAGAATCAGATGAATTATGAGTATACCATTTGCTATCTTGTGGATTAATAGCAATGTAATTTTTCCCTGTCTCTGGCTCTCCTAAAATTTACAGTGTGGTATAAAAACTAAATTTTTACGATTTTTCGAACAAAGTTTCTCTTTGAAAAGCCTATATAGCCGAGTGGCTAAGACGCTCGACGCGTAGCAATTTTCGCTCGCTCGAAAGTAATAGGAGAACTCTCCTCTCCCCATAGAGCGCGATACCGCTCACTATTTCACTCCTTTAAAACAAACTAAAAAATAGTAAAAATTCTGTTTTTTTGCTTTTTCAGGGTCAAGGAAACGTTTTCAAGGCTTTTGAATGCGCACAATCGATTCTTCGCATAGAAAAACCCACGTAGGATTATTTTAGAAAAATTAAAAAAAATTTTTTGACCAAAATTTGGTCGAAAAATCGAAAAAATCCTGCTTTTATACATCCCCTGTATTTTTTACCTTTTCCCCAATTATTGTAAGCAAAAGTTGAACCATCTGTCCAGATCCATTGATTATTCAAGTAACCTCCTAGCCACACAGGAGTTTGTGGGTCTAGTAAAATTTCTTTAAGTGTACCTTAAAAATAGTTATAAAAATTTTTACCATATGATTTTTTGAAACCTACTCGCTAACATGCCGTTTAAAAAAGCGCCAGATATTGAAGCTAAATGGCCATTTATACCTTGACAATTTCCTTCAGCACTAAAAAAATCAGTTCCAAGCGCATAAAATTTATAGCAAATATTTGAATCCATGCCTTCGAAAGCCCCATGTGGGCAAGAAGATATGATAAGTTTAATATTTATTAATATTAAAAATAAATGAAACAGTGCCATACTTATCAACAAAAATCAATTATTAGTCCCATTTTATTTTAAAGAAGAAAATGCTAGTAATATTGATAAACTAATCCATTTTATCAATTTTTATGAAACATTGGGTTCATACCTATACAAGAAGGGGTCAAAGGTCAATGCTGCGTGCCTACAGTTTTATGCCAAAAAAATTTTTTCCAAATTGGCTAATTTTTTGTATGTAGGGGTAATTTTTGCGCTGAATCGCATTTCCAAAGCGTGAAAACGCCTTCCTGATTCAGGGAAGATGGTGGGTGTATTGAAACGAAAATGGACTAAAATTCGATTTTTCGCCGTAAAACAGGCTGTTTAAAAAAACCCTCGGGCTATAATGAAAGGAAGTTAATAACGCATAAAGATAGGAAATTTGATTATGATTATATTCAATGAAACGAGTGATTAGAAGAGATTTTTTCTTTATCCTTTAATAAACTTAATCATATTTTAACAAGTTCTAATACCAATCCGGGTCCTTAGTTTTATACGTAAATGATCATCATAAAATTTTTCCCTCTTCCATCACACCCAACTGCGACACGTTTTCTAAATTTGACCCTCTTGCGGCGATATAGGGGTGGATCAACCCACCCCAATCCCTTTTATCACTATAAACCAATAGGCTATAGGCATGTTGCTTAATGATACCGGCACTGGGGGTTGAAAAAATCGAAGACTTGTATTAAAAACTACCTAGACACAACAAACTTACTTTTTTCCCAACATGGGGGAAGTATTTATAGCCATTTTACGACATTAATCCGCAATTAACCCCTTTTAATAACAGGGGGTTAACCCTTACTGATTAACCCCTTTCAGGAAGTCCCTGGTTTTTTGTTTTGTATGACTCAACCTAATAGTTTCAAATTATTTCGAAATTTTCTTTCTCTAAGCTATATTTCTTCTCCGATTGGAAAAATATTTCTTCAAAAAATTGATAAGAAGAAAAAAATCTATAGACGCTGCACACATTTTATTTCAAAATTTCATTCCATATGTTTATCTATTATTTTATAATAAAAATTTAACACTATGACATTTAATTCTGCTCTTGAAGATTTATCAAAAATTCCTTTTGCTAATAAAATTATTTTCCCATGCGATCCCGAAGAACAGCAATTTAAAGAGGAAGATTTTAAAGAAAACGAATGTTTAGGTAAAGGACAATCTTTTGTATATGAATATACTCATCCAAGTCAAGGAAAACTAGCTGTAAAAGTAATTCCTAAATTGAAAAATCGGCGAACTAGAAATCCCGAAAATTATCGCCATATAAAGAAAATAACAAATGAAATTAAAATTTTGGACACATTGAAAAAAAATAGAGAACATATCGTGGAATTTTATGGATTTTTTATTGGCACAAAGAGCATTTTTATTTTTATGGAGCTAATGGAATTTTCTTTGGAAAAATTTTTAAATGTTAATCGATTCACTCTTCCTATTGAAAAGAGTGATCGATATAAAAAACAAATCCAAGTGTTTTTTGTAACCGCAATGTCTATACTGAAAGCATTAGAATTTTGCGTGGGACAAAAAATTAGACATAATGATATTAAGCCAGACAATATTCTGATAGATAGACATGGAAGAGTAAAACTTTGTGATTATGGCGAATCAACCACAGCCGATTCTGAAGTTTTCGCTGGAAGTGTTTATTATTATTCACCAGAACGTTTCAAGAGTGTATCTAATTCGAGCAATTCTGATCATAAAATGTACTCAGACGACTTATGGAGTTTCGGAATTATTTTAATGGAAATAATATATGATATGGTTGTAGAATTTTTTGAAATAAATTTTTCGAGAGAAATTATTCGAAATAAAAGCGAATTTTTCGAAAGATTTGCTAGAATTGCAAGAGAATTCATGTATTTTCTTGCAATTCTGGCACAAAATAAAAAATTCTCTCGCCATAGTTTTTTGTATCGGATTATTCAAGAATCCGGAGTGAAAATGAAAAAAATTTTCGAAAAAGCGAATTTTCGGGAGAAATTTTTCGAAAAACGACAGTTTCTTAAAAGTCGTGATATATAATTGGTTTTTTTAGAAGAAAAAAATTTTTCGAAAAATTCACGTTGAAAAATTTCTTTCGAAAAATACATTTCGAAAAATTCTACAGCCTAAGCGATAACCCAGTTTTTTATTTTGGACAAGTCGGGAACTCTATCGAAGAAGACCTTCCTCGCCTTGGAAACCTAACGTCAAGTGTAAACATTAAATTTATGCTGAAGACTATAACTATTATGAATAAACATTTATTATTACAAGGGATGGATAAAATCGACGAACATTTTATTTATACTTTTCTGAAAAGATGTATGATAAAGCGTAACAATAGCAGTGTTTTTCCAATGTTAAATGAGACTATAGAAAAATATGAACGCAGAAAAAAACGCCATATTAAACGTAGAGGTTTTAATCAAAACGAGCAAATTTCAGGTCATGCTATTACTGATATCAATAATTTGGTAATATCTTACTATTTTTTTTAAACAATTGGTGACTTCCGAAACGTAACTTTTGCCCCTTCTCTTATTTTAAAACTTTCATCATAAATCGAAAATTTTGATTTTTCGTGAAAAATCATAATATGAGATCATTTGGATGTTTAAAATTTTTTTTCAAAACTCTTGGACAAAATCAAGGGGAATCCTTATGACCCTTATGTAAAACACGTAACTTTTTGTCAACCCCCTTCCCTCTCCCCGATCCTGTAAACAATCGTATGACAAACGCCGACCTCCTTCCTCCCTCCGTTTTGGAAACTTAATTTGTGAATAGCCCCTTAGGGGGGGGAGGTTATTTCCCAAAAAACATCATTTTTACACTAAATTTTTGGCATCTGGGGGGGGGAAGGGTTTTAAAAGTCAGAAGGTTTTTCCTCTTTACCCCACTCTGGCTACGTAAAAAATTCAGGAACTAATAATTTTTTTCAGCTTTTGAATTTTTTAAAATTTTTTTAATGTTTAGTTTTTGGAATATTTTAACTACCCCAAACGACCGTTTAATAAATTAAAATTTCCTGGAGATCCTAAAGAATACCATATCCATGTGAGAAATTTTAAATTTCAACCTAGCAAAGATACAACGAAATGTACAGAATTGACACATATTGGAACTAATAGAAAACTATTATGGAAACTTGCCGGTGAAAATACACAAGACTATCACGATGAAGTTGAATTACTTTCATGCTTAAGTGGGCATCCCAATATCGTCGAATTCTATGGTCACGGAAAACTTGGCTTTTTTACATTTTGCATATTTTTCGAGCCATTAGCTATCAATCTCTTTAATATTAGTAGTCTTATATCAAGTCGACAAGAAATCTTTCCAGAAACGTTTTTAAGAAATATTTTTATAAGCTTAATACAAGCTTTAAAAAGTATATATTTGAGTGATTTTTGTAATATTAAAATAACACAAGAAAATGTTTTATTTCGTACGGATGGAATTGTTAAGTTGTCTTTTATTGGCAAAATATCTAGCGATAGTGTAAAACATCTATCGAATGTGAAAAATCTAACTGAAATTAAATCTAACCGTAGTAAACCAGTCTATCCAAAAGTTCTAAAAATACTTTATAACCAAGATGGTGACATATTAAAAGACAATGGGGAAACATTTATAAAACAATTTCTATGTGGATTCGATATTTGGAATTTTGGGTTAATTTTAATTAAAGTTGTTATCAATAATACTAGAGACCAGAACAAATTTGAAGTAAGTCTTGGGCGGGGTTTTTTGTTTAAAGGACTAGTCTACTTTCGGGGAGTTGATGCCATGCAAAGGAGCACAAAATTTGGAGCATTTTTTGCTTTTACGGCACTACTTGAAAATCTAACCGTAAAAAGTTATGAGCGAAACAAAATTTCAAACGAGTTTGAACATTGAAACGAAGAGTTTGTACCCAGAGATCAATCAGATTGTTTATTGAAACGATTTAATAAATCATTATAAAATTCAAAATCCTTAAACATTTAGAAAAAATAAATCAGCGTTTTTTATAACTCGACCAAACGAATAAAATGACACCAAAATGATCCAATTTGAAAATTGTTTTGGGTTATTGAAACGGAAACATGAATCAGAGTTTTCGTTTCAATAACCCAAAACATTTTCAAATTTGATAATTTTGGTGTCATTTTATGTTTAAACAGGTTTGAAATTTTGTTTCGCTCATAACTTTTTACGGTTAGATTTCCATTGCTCTTTCACATAACATCAACTCTCCAAAAGTAGACTGGTCCTTTAAAATTTTAAAAATTTTAGACTATATTATCTAAATTAGAATATGAGTGCAGTACTATGAGATGCGATATTAAGGCTTTATATAAGATATCTAATTTTATGGAAATCAATAAATTATATAAAGAATTTAAGATGTTGATATGGAGTTTAACGTTGTACTATTCAGAAGATATTGTAGAATTGCTTTTATTTTGCATGGAAGAAGATTTGAATGATTACCATCCTGATTGTGAAGCTATTATGAAAACAGATTTCTTTCAAAGAATTTTAAAAACTTATGATAAAAACAAAATATTACTTGGACAATTTCTTATTAACTATTTCAGTGAGCCCTATATTATTTCAGAAAATACATGAAATCAGCTGTAATCTATAAGCAATAAAAAATTTTAAATAAAAATTTAAAAAAAGTTTTGATACTACTTCGAAATAACAATCGCAAATGACAGGGTTCTGAACTCGGGAATTTTTTGTTCAAAATCAAGCCTTTTAGGGGCATTCTTATACGATAAATCGAATGCGCGCATTCTCTAAGCGTGAAAACGAATACTTTTCGTGAAAATGAGCCTTTTATACTTCAAAAGCATGTGATTCTTGTTAAAATTTGGCCCTAAAAAGGACTGCGAGTAAATGCATTGACGATCAGAATGATAAATTAAACTTCTTAAAGTTATTCTTTCGATGCAAAGCATTAAATCCAAGAATATCTTGAGCTTTAGACAACACAAAGGAACAGTGTAGACATACTGACAAAGGAACATCCCACTGATGGCATTTCCGATTTTGTCCAAACATAAGACAATTTTTTACCCATGGTGGGAGTGCTAAAAAACCGCAAAAATTTTTTTCTGCCGACTCTCCTATAGGGAGTTAGAGCTCAAAATGTGGTTTTTGGGGTCAAGATTAGGGTTCAAAGATATCCTCGTAACTTGTTAAGGTTAATAGCTTTTTCGCTAATTCTTTTCACGGTATGACAAAGTGTGACTCAAAATGGGAAAATGCGCGAATTCACTTCAAATCGATTTAGAATGATTATTTAATCATTATTAACTACGAATTTAATGTTGTTGAAGTTGTGCCATGCCATTTTATCACATTTTTTAACGTCAAAAGACATCCTCATATAGAAAAGTGGATAACTCGGCATACTTTCTTTGAAATTTAATATCTTTTTTTAAAAAATATCTAGACATAGTGAATAATAAGACCAAATCAAAAACTTTTGGATTCGGTTTTATTTTCATAGAGAAAAATCTGTTTGACAAAAGTGATTATTTTTCAACCTTCCAAAGACATCTACTTTGGATAGCTTCATCCATTGCAAATCAAGCAAAATGACCCATTTTTCAAAAAACATAGAAAACTTGATAGCACAAACTTGGAAACATTAAAATAATATTTAATAATACATAAAAAATCATTCTTAGCATGTTTTAAAACGAATTTTGCATTTTCTGACTTTTGGACACAGTTTGTCACGCTGTGCTTTTTGTATTTATTAGAGGATGAAAAGATGACAATTATGATATATTAGCTTTGTTCTCAGAACTAAGCCTTCACTATTCTAATTAAGAAAATAAAAAATTTCGGTTGATTTCGATATTCGATACTTGTACAGTGCTATTAGTTACTTTTTTCATAGTTTTTCTTGGTAGTTCCTATAAATACGTTGATATCTCTAAAACTAAAAAGCTAGAGCCTTATCTTGGACATTCTTAAAAGATAAGAAAACGAGAAAACTTTTTTATAAAAACATCTTGGTATGTTTTTTGTATATAAAAATTACAGCACGATCTCTGAAAAAACCTAATTTTTTTGACCCACTAAATGTTGTAGATCATCCCAGTACTCTGGTAATATGGTCCCGAGCCTGCCATTAAAAACGGATTTTAATACTACCAGTAACGACCATGAAAATAAGCCACTTAAAAAAACGGATTTACCGTTTTCTTGGAAATTGGTTTTGAAGTTTGTCGAAGTGACCATTGAAAATTCTTTAGATTAGCGAAATTTGCGATAATTTATATATATTCGGAAAATTCATGAAAAATGGAGCATTTGTTGTATTTACAGTCAATTCTGAATCGTTATCGTTGTTGAGATAATTGCGTTTGAACTTGGCAACGTTTGACCTCCTGTTTTAAATTTGAATTTGCTGCCAAGAATTTGTATCAGAGCCATTACGTGAGAAGTCTCACGAGAACGTTTTAAGAACTGTCCAAATTTTGTGCTCTATCACAAAGCATCAACTCCCTAAAAATAGACCTTTAAAGCGTACAAAAAATACATAAAAATATTAAAAATATTTTTTGTTGCTGAAATACCGATTGAATCGATTTGTATTTTCATGTTTGAACTATGTTTGATTGAGTACTTTCTGGTACGCAAATATTTTTCCTCTCCCTAAAAATATTTTTTCTCTCCCTAAAAATATTTTTTTTCTCCCTAATATTTTTTTTCTCCCTAAAAATATTTTTTTTCTCCCTAATATTTTTT
>JAQGCO010000125.1:0-14061 GCA_034700925.1 Acrobeloides cf. buchneri Gr-Nem-00862
TATTTTCATGATTGTAAACATAAACATAAACAATGCTAATTTGTTTATGTTTATGTAAACAAATACATCACTGGTTGAAACTCAAATCTCTTCAAGTTGGACACAAATCGTGCATAAGTAACCGAATGGCTACAAGTCGATTACTTTGATAGATAGAGTGCAATTTCGATTTCCGGCCAAGAGGAAGATCAGTTGTTGTCTTTTTAGAAGAGAGTGAGAGATTTTCTTCTCCGAGATGGGGTCGTCATTTTTGGCCGAACGCTGTTCGGAAAAGTTTATGATCCTATTTTTGTGTGTCTCTTTCTCGCAATCATTTATTGGGTCAAAGACAATCGGCGGAATTTTTTTGATTATTTTATAGATTCTAAAAGTTTCCTTTTTGTCCCAAGTTCGATTTTTGGATCAAAATTCGAAATTTTTGTCCCAAATTCGATTTTTTATAGATTAGGTACAGTTCTAGAGATTAATAACTCTTTTAATTCTTAATGTTCTTGAAAAAATTTTTGGAATTTTCACACATTCTTATCGTTATCGCTCATAAAAAATTGACCTAGAATGTAGAAATTGGTATCATGATTGAATTTTTAAAATTTTTGCCAAATATTTAACTTCTTGCTTGATCAAAATTTTCATGTACGTTGTGTGAATTTCCAGTTTTGCTACAACAATAAAATATCAAAAAAGTTAGTAACACCATCACATTTAGTGCAATTTCCTGTCAGATTAGAGGCGATTACCGCGCACTAAACTTCAGATCAACTCTTTACGCTCTTTCTTACAAATATTTTTTTGTTGCTGCCGCAATTTTTTTTGATAGTTTCTAAGAGTTCCTGATAGTTTCCCCCCACTGAAGATTAAGTACAGTTCTTTTAATTCCTCGTAGTCACATAATCTGTTTGACCGGATTCCTTAAGTTTTATTGTTTACTTCTTTACACCAAGGAACAAAGTTTTTTTTTATACTTGAGAGTTTTTGAGGGGCTCTTATAGTAAAGTATTTACATAATGTGACATTTTGACGTTTGGACTTTATGATTTTTTTTTCAGATAAAAGGTTGGATAGTTCTTAGTAAAATATTTGGGGTGGATTGTTGAGATTTTGTGTTTTGTTTTAGAGTAAGAAGTCTCTTTGTTTGTGTGTTGTGTGCAATTTGTACTAAATATTTGACGAATTTTTCAATTTTGACGAATTTTTCAAAGCGATTTTGCGACTTTTCGCTTCAACACAAGGCGTTTCCTGAATCAGGGAAGTTTTTTTTGCTTCAAAAATGTCAAATTTCCCACAATGACCCCCTAGAGGGGTCATTTTTTTCAATTTTTGATGAATTTTCAATTTTGATGAATTTTTCAATTTTGACGAATGTTTCAAAGCGATTTTGCGACTTTTCACTTCAATACAAGGCGTTCCCTGAATCAGGGAAGTTTTTTCGCTTCAAAAATGTCAAATTCCCCACATGTTTTTACCCCCTAGAGGGGTCATTTTTTTCAATTTTAATGAATTTTCAATTTTGACGAATTTTTCAATTTTGACGAATGTTTCAAAGCGATTTTGCGACTTTTCGCTTCAATACAAGGCGTTCCCTGAATCAGGGAAGTTTTTTCGCTTCAAAAATGTCAAATTTCCCATATGTTTTTACCCCCTAGAGGGGTCATTTTTTTCAATTTTTGACAAATTTTTACATTTTTGATGAATTTTTCAATTTTTTTGAAAATTCATCGAAGAATTGAAAAATTCGGCCAAGGGTGCCCTGATTCAATGAAATTTGTTTATTGAAACGATGTAATAAAAATCAAAATCCTTGAACATTTAATAAAAAATAAATACAGTATTTTTTATAACTCGTTAAGACGAATAAAATCACACTAAAATTATTGAATTTGAGCAATGTTTTGGGTTATTGAAACGAAAACCCTGATTCAGGGTTTTTCTTTTCAATAGTTATAAAAAATGTTGTATTTATTTTTTCTTAAATGTTCAAGGATTTTGAATTTTATAATGTTTTATTAAATCGTTTCAATAAACAGATTTCATTGAATCAGGGCAAAGAAGAGAGACCCAAAATAACGTGATAATGTTTTTTCAAAAATTTTTTTCTCGAAAATCGCTCCTATATGGGTAATTTTATGCGGGAAATCGGATGTGCGCAAACTATCGTCACGACCCAGTTACAAGTTTTCGTTGTAATACACAAAATTCAAAAATCGCCAACTTGTTTGAACTGCGCCGTAGAACAGAGTTGATGATTTCCATCACTGTTAGAAAATCTGTTCGAACAAAACCGCATCGTTTTCTCTTTGTTCAACCCATCGCCAACAGGTGAGAGATCTGCGCGGAACTCCGAGCTCCTACTACAAATCTCAAGTGTGTTTTAGGCTATTGACAAGGACTTGTTGTCGAGACATCGTATAATTAGTGTGCAGCGACATGGGCAAAGGGCGAGCCTGTAATGAACAAGATTGACAGTGTGTTTAGTGAACCGGCCCATGGGAACTGTGCTCGTCGAGTGGCTGGATCGGACTCCATCATCTAGCCATTGGACTACTTCTTGCAACAAGAGTGCGAAATCCGAGCCCTGTGCGGAAGGTCGCTAGCACTGGCGCGAGAAAAATGAGACAAGGAAGAGGAGAGAAAAAACGTTTCGCGCCTTGGATATTTTTTTCTTGTTTGGCTTACTATCCCATCTTTGTTTCGCGCTCGAGTGTGCCAACAATGAATGAATGCTTCGGTCAGGATTGCCCACTCGAGTGGGAGGAACGTGACGATCTTTTTTTTGTTTAGTTCTTGTTGCTGATCTTTTTGTCAGGACTGGATTTTGATAATCTAGCTAGATTTTTTTCATGAAGTTCATGAAAAATGGAGCATTTTTTGTTTTTACGGTAAATTCTGAATCGTTGTAGTTTTTGAGATAATTGCATTTAAAGTTGGCGATTTTTGAAAAATCTGTGTATTACAGCGAAAATTTATACCTAGTTTTTCCCTGAATCAATAAAATCTGTATATTGAGAAGAAAATAATTCAAAATCCTTGAACATTTAGGAAAAAATAAGTACAGTATTTTTTATAACTCGATGAGACGAATAAATTGACACTAAAATTAGTCAATTTGAAGATTGATTTGGGTTATTGAAACGAAAACATGAATCAGGGTTTTCGTTTCAATAACCCAAAACAATTTTCAAATTTGATAATTTTGGTGTCATTTTATTCGTCGCGACGAATTATAAAAAATGCTGTACTTATTTTTTTTCCTAAATGCTCAAGCATTTTGAATTATTTTCTTCTCGATAAACAACTTTATTGATTCAGGGACGAATTTTCACTGCATTCATGTTTTCGTTGTAATACACAGATTTCAAAAATAACTTCACACGCAATTTTCTCATGAACTATAACAATTCAGAATTTACCGTAAAAACAAAAAATGTTCCACTTTTCATGGACTTTCCGAATATGTACAAAAACTAGCAACTTTTTCACAAATTTTTTCACGAAAGTGTATTTTTAGCGCCATCCTACAAAATTAACATCTCCTTATATATTTTTAGTAATACCGTCACTCCATCGGCTGACCAATTCTGTCCAAAAAATTTCTATAGCATATGTCATTTTCCTCCAAAACTTTGTTTATTTATACATTTGAGGATTCTTAGCCGAGCAGGGAAAATCTTTCCGTTCCAAGAACAACATTTGTTGTTTATAAGATTCATTGCGCGGCGTGTCATTTCGTGTACGTAGATACTAAGCGGTTGAGATATACTCTTAATATTGTGTTAGCCGTGATTTATGAATATTGGATTTTTTTACTGGGCTATTAGTGGTTATCCAAATATTATGTTATCATATTGGGGGGGGGGGGGGGTCAGCCCTCTCCACAAAAAGAAAGCCTGGGTTAAAGACTAGGCCTAAACAAAGCCTAGGCCAAAGCCTAGGACTAAGCCTAAGCCTAAGCCTAAGCCTAAGCCTAAGCCTAGGCTTAAGCTTAAGCTTAAGCCTAAGCCTAAGTCTGAGCCTAAGCCAAAGCCAAAGTCTAGGCCTAAGCCTAAGCCAAAGCCTAGGACTAAGCCTAAACCTAAGCCTAAGCCTAGGCTTAGGCTTAAGCCTAAGTCTAAGCCTGAGCCTAAGCCTAAGCCTAGGCTTAAGCTTAAACCAAAACCTAAGCCTAGTTTTTCTAACCAATTTTAATCCGAATATTTTCCAATGTATGATTATTCAAAAAAGCATTTTTGCACGCTCATAATTTTTTGACCACTTGCAAACAATTTTTAAGAACTCTTTCGATGAAAATTTTCGTGCAATAATATTCAAATTTGTCAAAAATTTGCAAAATTGTTAAATTTTAGAAAATCTTCCGTCCTATGCACCACTTTTAAGATGCCATGAACACGAGTCTTATAACGTCTTCCTATGATAATCTTCGCTCCAAGACCAACAGCAAAGAGAAAAAGAACGGCTATAAACATTCTTCAAATGCTATCCATATAGTTCCATCTACGTCAACCTCGACTTTTCATGTTTCGACAGTGAGCGTTATCGGTCTCAGTGGACCAGTAAAAGGCCATTCTGGAGTGGGAAAATCTACACTCTGCAATCGGCTAGTCCGGCCACACTATGAAGGTTTTTATTTGGAGCATAACTCAACGATTTCACAGGTTTGTAAAAAAATCAAAAACTTAACCAGGAAAACATCAAGAGCATTGCTAGGTTTGGATTTCGGGGGAGGGTTCTCTTTTTGGAAAAACGATTTTTTATCAGTCGACTCGGAAAAAAACTATGAAAAAGTTATATATTCGGAAAGTTCATGAAAAATGGAGCATTTTTTGTTTTTACGGCAAGTTCTGAATCGTTGTAGTTTTTGAGAGAATTGCGTTTGAAGTTGGCTATTGTTGAAATCTGTGTATTACAACGAAAACATGAACGCAGTCGTCCCTGAATCAATAAAAGTTGTGTGTATTGACGCGAAAATTCAAATTTTTTGGCAGTTTTCGTAAGTCGATGAAAAACGAAAAAAATTTTTTTATACATTTTTTTGAAAAAATAAAAAATTTGACTGGGTACCTAAAGTATATTAGTAAAAATCGAAAAAATTTAAAAAATTTTAGGCAGACTTTTCTTCATCACCGGTGATAAACAACGATCATTGGCTATATTGGGGTGATGTTGAGTTGAATCCTGAAGACTATACGGGAAAAACGACACATATACGAGTTGTGGAACAAACGGAATTTTTGGATGACGAAAGCTTTCTACCTCATAGATCACCCAGTATTCCTACGGATTATGTCAAGAGGGCTCTAAGGACAATTTTCGAAGGTGGTGATAAATTGATGTATATTTGTCAAGTAAGACAAAATTTTGCTCATAATGACTCACTTCGAGATTTTAAAGAGAATGACTCATTTTAAAATCACCGATTTTCTACTCTAATCTATTATTTTGACGAAAATCGAATTTTTGAGAAAAATCGAACTTTTGGGAAAAATATCGAATTTTTAGCAAAAATCGGATTTTTGGCGAAAAAATCGAATTTTTGGAAAAAATTCGATTTTTAGACAAAAATTCGATTTTTTCCCAAAAATTCGATTTTCGCCAAAAAATTTTTATGAAACAACCTAAGAATTTTTTAAGGACCAACTTGGCCTAGAATCCGATTTCGAGCAAAAACGACTACCAGAAAGCAAAATTTCTATTGACGCCTTCATAATAGTCTACGATATTTCTCGAGATTTCGACTCCAAGCAAGCAGAAATCATAATCAACTTGATGAACGGAGCCTCAAAAACTAAAAAGCCGATTATTTTCGTCGCCACTAAATGCGATGTGAGAAGTTACAATGAAGGTTACAAAGACTTGCAACAATTTTTGCACAGAAAAGAGTTCAAAAATGCAAATTTTAGCTTTGTAAGAAGGCATTTTAGAGCTACTGAACTTGGGGGGCCACTTAACGTGACCCCCAAGGCCAAAGTAAAAAGCGCCGAAATTTTTACCGAAACGCACTCCCTAGGGGTAAAAATTGACGCGAAACATGCTGGTGCCATTATTTTCGAACCAAAATCTTCGAAAACATGAACTTTTTTCAATAATAATCTTTATACAAAAAAAGTTGTTTTATTTAAAAATTGCGAAAATTCATAGGTTTTCGAAGATTTTGGTTTGAAAATAATGGCTCCAGCGTGTTCCGCGTCAATTTTTACCCCTAGTGGGTGTGTTTCGATAAAAATTTCGGCGCTTTTTATTTCGGCCTTGGGGGTCATGTTAAGTGGGCCCCTCCCAATTTCAGTAGCTCCGGAATTTTTTGTTTAAAACTCTAACAAATAAATTCTAGATTGAAGTATCAGCATTGAGAAATGTGAATGTCACAGAATTGCTATATTTGATAGCTAATATTGTGGATAAAAGCAAAAATAGGCCGAAAATTTTGCCTTATCCAGACGCGGCTAAATTGCAAAAAGAAAGACTAGGAATTGTTGGGTAAGTTGCACACATTGTACTGGGTGGGCCAAAAAAAGCGTTTCCCTGAATCAGGGAAGCATTTTCATGGTTCGGGAATATGCGTAATCGATTCCCCGCCTAGAAGAACCCCTAGACTGTTGAATTTCCGTCGAAAATCCGAATTTTTTCATTTTCGCTTCAATACACCCACCCCTTCCCTGGTCAGGGAAACACTTTCATTCGGCAATGTGCGCAATCGATTCCTAGAAAAATCCCTGGAAGAGACAATTTCGCAAAGATTCGACGCAATGCACAAAAGCCGGGAAATTATTGATCAACCCGATAATAAAAAATGAAAATTGCTTAAAGCGTGAAATTTTTTCATACCCAAAAATTTCTCCCACTTTTTGCTTTTTTATTTACAGTTGGCCATAAATGCTAAGCATAAGCCCAAACACTAAGTTAAGCACAAACACTAAGTCTAAGCCCAAACACTAAGCCTAAGCCTAAACCCAAACAATAAGCCTAAGCCCAAACACTAAGCCTAAGCCCAAACACTAAGCCTAAGTCCAACCACTAAGCCTAAGTCCAACCACTAAGATTAAGCCCAAACACTAAGCCTAAACCCAAACAATAAGCCTAAGCCCAAGCAATAAGCCTAAGCCCAAACACTAAGCCTAAGCTCAAACACTAAGCCTAAGTCCAACCACTAAGCCTAAGCCCAAACACTAAGCCTAAGCACAAACACTAAGTCTAAGCCCAAACACTAAGCCTAAGTCCAACCACTAAGCCTAAGCCCAAACACTAAGCCTAAGCCCAAACACTAAGCCTAAACCTAGTCTCAATGTCATTTCGTTCGTTTTTCTAAATGACCGAACCCAATAAACAAATCTGAAAGAAAACTACCGACGATTTTGACCTTGCAAAAGAATCCAATTGAATGTAATTGAATGCGCTAATTAGCGGTGAAATTGGCTTTTTGCTTCTATCACCTCGAAACTTTTTTGACCACTCATTTGAAGTCTAATTCGTGGGGAATTTCCAAAAACTGTGGCCATTATGTGCAAGTCGAGTAAACAATTTTTAATCCGGCTTATACGTTGCATATGTTAGAATAAATAATTATTGAAAATTTGCATATATTAATCAGGCGAAACGGAATGAAAACCTAGTTAGGAACGCTAGTTTTTGAGTTGGTACCATAACATAGGGTTTTGGAGGTTATCCTATGGCTGAGTGGCTAATGCGCTCGGCCTTCACTCTAAGGGCGCGGGTTCGATCCCGCGCCAAAAAGTCGTTTTTTATTTTGTTGTCAAAAGTCATGAAAATTTTGGATATCCATATTTTTATAGGGGGAACAAATTTTTCATGATTTTTGACAGCAAAATAAAAAATGACTTTTTGGCGTGGGATCGAACTTGCGCCCTTTGAGTAAAGGCCGAGCGCTTTAGCCACTCGGCCATGAGAAAAAATATCTAGAATCCCATGATATGGTACTCGTTTTGAAGCGAACGGCGGCGAAAATGTAACAAAAATAAAATTTCCAAATAAAATTTTAGAGCCGACTTTCACGCCCTACTCCAATCCATCCTTCCTCGCGAAGAATGGCCAAAACGCCAAAGTAATATCATTTGGCCAAGCCTACTCAATGATTTTGGGATGATTCATCACCCTTCTTATCAAAATTTCATTGCTTGTTATGGAAGCAGAGAGGCAAAACGTCTTTATGATGAGCATATGCGGAGCTGTAGAGAGTGGTGGTTCGAGCATGAAATTCAGCAAAAATTACCGTTGCTACATAGTGTCTTGCCGAAATTGTTTGATCGGCAGCTTATATGCAATGCAAATTGGGATGATTTGTTGCGTACTATAGAAGAACACCCGGCGTTTGATCAATATTTTAGGCCTCTGGGTAGTAGTTTAGGTAAATTTTTCGAATTTTGAAAAATAACGATAAATGGGGGAGGGGGAGAGTAGAGCAAGACAGAAGTCAATGTCTAGCCCTAAGAGTGCGCGTTATCAGTTGGGCCGCGTTCGGCCCGACGTTAGCAGCGGCGTTAACAGTTGGGCCGTTGCACTACGGCCCGATATTAGCAATCGGGCCGTGGAGTTGGGCCGTGAGGCGGCACGAAGTTAGCAGTTGTGCCGAGGTGGTGGCCCGTCGTTAGCAGTCGGGCCGTGGAGTTGGTCCGATTCGGCCGCCGTTGTAAAACGGCGGCCCAACTCGCAGCCCGACTGATAGCGCGCACCCTAACTACACGTGTACAAAATTGAAAAATTCGAAAAAATTGAAAATTTGTCAAAAATTGAAAACTGCGTCAAAAATAGAAATATTCGAAAAAATCGAAAAATTGATTAAAAATCGAAAAATTCGTCAAAAATCGTAAAATTAGAGAAAATTCGTCAAAAATTGAAAATTTCCGGGGGCCTCCTGGCACTCCGCCCGGGAGAAAATTTTCCGCGGTGCTCCGCAAAAAATTTTTGCGCCGCATTCTCCTAAAAAATATTTTAAAAAACTATAAAAAATTTAGACCGAAATCACCAACACTGGGACGATAGAATTCCCAGTGAACTTCTACAAACCAAAGAAGCAAGAAAAATTTTCCAAGAGCTGCAAAAAGAACTCGTTTGGGACATTGCTCGCGAACGTAAAATTGAGCAATTTTTGAGTTTCCTACGACAAAAAGAGGTCATTACCCCAGGAAGATTGTATGAAGATGCGAAAGTTTTGGTGGAAGAGTTAGCCACTTTTGAGCAGATTTTGACACCCGATGTTGCGTTTAGGACTTATGAGAGTTTTCAGGTATGAGAGTTTTCACTCCATACGCAATTTTTAAAGGACCAGTCCACTCGGAAAAAAAAGTTTCCATAATTTGTACATATTCGAAAAGTTCATGAAAAATGGAACAATTTTTGTTTTTACGGCACCCTCTGAAACGTGGTAGTTTTTGAGGTAATTGCATGTGAAGTTTCATCTGTGTATTACAACGAAAACATTTTTTCAAATTCCTGATTCAATCAAAAGTTGTTTATTGAGACGAAAATAATTTGAATTTCTTGAGCATTTAGGAAAAAGTAAGCATAGCGTTTTTCTCAGCTCAACGAGATGAATAAAATGACACCAAAATTATTCAATTTGAAAATTATTTTGGGTTATTGAAACGAAAATCCTGAATCAGAATTTTCGTTTCAGTAACCCAAAATAATTTTCAAATTGAATAATTTTTGTGTCATTTTATTCGTCTCGTTGAGCTGAGAAAAACGCTATATTTACTTTTTCCTAAATGCTCAAGAAATTCAAATTATTTTCGTGTCAATAAACAACTTTTTATTGAATCAGGAATTTGAAAAAATGTTTTCGTTATAATACACAGACGAAATTTCACAAGCAATTATCTCAAAAACTACAACGATTTAGAGGGTGCCGTAAAAACAAAAATTGCTCCATTTTTCATAAACTTTCCGAATATATACAAATTATGACAACTTTTTTCCGAGTGAACTGGTCCTTTAAGAACGAATCAAGAAAGAAGGCAGAGAAAGAATTTTCTGAATTACTATTAGAGAAAATTGACCTCTTTTTACGGCTTACTTGGGATAGGAGACTGATCAACCCTGGACTACCAATTTTGGGTTTAACCGAGGCGGAATACAGATTTGTTCAAGATCAGCTTCAAGAGGATAAAAGGTATTCATAAATTTTTTTATTGGCATGAAAATTTGAAAAAAAATTTAGATTTCGAGCTTTGACTGGGTTGTTTGAAGAAAGAAAACGGATGATCTGCGAATTTGCCAGTTTCGTTTCATACCCAATAGATGATCATTGTCCGGCTAGCAGTAGATGTGCTAATAAAGCACTACAATGTATACTCGAAAATCAAAGGTATCTTGAGCATATATCAACACTGTTTCATAACGAGGTTCGAAAAAGCAACTCGCGCATCACAGATGACCAGAGGAGGGAGTAGAGTTTTCCCCTAATCAGGCCAAAACTTAGACCAACCCAGGGCATATGAGAGGCCCAGGGTTGTCAAAATTTCCTAAAAATCAAAAATTTTCAATTTTTGAGCAGCATAAGACCTCTTTTCCACGTCTATACCCCTAAAATGACTCAAAAATTTGTATTCCCTGAATCAGGGTTAGAGAAATTTTTCCATGCTTCGGAAATGCGAGCAATCGATTCCCCGACTAGGAAAACCCAAGTAGAGTCGAAAATTTCATCAAAAATCGACTTCTATAACCAAATATCAACATTGTAACTTGAAGATGCAATATTGAAAAACCCAAATTTTTTGAAAAAGTCTGTATATTAACACGAAAACATGATCGATTGGATCGTTTTCAGCATACACTGCGTATAAAAATTGTTTAGTTACGACAACAGTAAATTCTACCAAGTCCATTTGGTAATACATGGAGAAGACTATTTAGTCGACGAATTTATAACCTCTATAAAAGTAAGCCCAAAAATTTTAACCTACAACAATTTTTTCCCACCATTTTAGATGCTCATTTCAT
Organism: Acrobeloides cf. buchneri Gr-Nem-00862; assembly: GCA_034700925.1. Classification (NCBI taxonomy): domain Eukaryota; kingdom Metazoa; phylum Nematoda; class Chromadorea; order Rhabditida; family Cephalobidae; genus Acrobeloides; species Acrobeloides cf. buchneri Gr-Nem-00862. Next base: position 10,948 of record JAQGCO010000125.1, read on the forward strand.
TCGAAAAACTCTTCAAGTTTGAACACGGAACAGCTCAAATTTTGTGCCATAAAGCTACAGATAACTGGACCTCGCATCGGATACGAACCCCAATCTATCTCATTGATTCACATCAAACTTTGGATAGGTTATTGGAAATCCTGCCTATAAGATCCAAGTCTGGACTACCGCCAATTTTTGTGCACGTTTGTGATCCGGGAAGATTTGATCTTTTACCAACTTTGCACCAACGAGTAAGAATTGATTGTATTTTATGAAGAAAAAAAAATTTTTTAGGGGAATCAAATAGCCAAGAAATACGGTGCTTTATTTGTAGCGACTGGTTCTGAACCAAATTCTGATTTTTGTAATAACTCAATCAACGATCTCTCTGTACATTTTCGGTGCGTTTTAAGCAGTAACATTCGAAAAAGCAACAAAAAAGCACCATAACTTTCACCACGTTTCATGTTTGCCACGACAACTTTCGCCACGTTGCCAAAAAACTATACCTTTCGCAACGTAACTTTCGCCACTTAACTTTCGCAACGTAACTTTCGCCACTTAACTTTCGCAACGTTCATGTCAATATACATATTTATTGCAAATCAGGCAACTCAATTAGTCTGAAATTAAATGTTTATTGACACGAAAGTGGCAACAGTTAGGGTCGCCACAAGCACGGCACAAGCTATCGTACGAAGTCATCGTACGATCGTAAAATTAACGTAAGGGTACGACGAAATCGCCACAAGCTGTCGTACGACGCAGTACGATGGCATCGTACGAAATTCGTACGATAGCTTGTGGCCATTTCGTCCGTTGTACGAGTGTATTTTACACTCGTACGATGACTTCGTGCGATAGCTTGTGCCCTTGCTTGTGGGGACACGACTTGTGGCGACCCTTAGGTGGCGAAAGTTATTGCAGCGAAAGTTATATGGCGAAAGCTAGTGTGGCGAGATTTCTGGCGAAAGTTATAGTGTCCAAAAAACCGATAGCAAATGAGCCTAGTGCCTTAGTTAGCTCAATTGAGGGACTAACAAAACAAATCATAAAATCAACTATAGAGAAACTACTAGAACCCTTCCAGAAGGAATCTAACCTTCAAGCTTTTGATCTTGTACTTGTTCAAAATTTTAACGGCAGAATTTTCGACCAAGTCTAAGATCAAAAAATTTGGATGAAAATACAAAAAGCTATAACAATTTAAAAAAATATTCGCAGCTAAGCTTCATAGAGCAATTGGTAGAGCGTTCCACCATGGCTCATAACGGGGCGGGTTCTAATCCCATCCTAAAACTTTTTTTTATTTTCGACAATTTTTAGCCGCGATCAAATATTCCACGTTCTGAACGAAGTTTGCGCTGCTCAATTGGATCTTGGGTATTACGATTTACGGGTTCAACTGCTATTTTCTTGTGGAGATCCTTTTCCTGTAGAATCGGTGCTAAAAACTTTATTGGATCAATCAAATATTTCCAATCCCAATGGTGAGTCAATGCCAATTTTAGAAAGACCCCCACAGCGTATCAAACATCCGAAAAGTTGAGGCAAAAACAAACAATATCGCCAATCGGATCAGCTCACTGAGCGCTTAAAAACAAGTACCATATCATGGGGTTTTGAGTTGACCTATAGCCGAGTAGCTAAAGTGACAGATTTACAGTTTATAGGTCGCGGGTTCGAATCCCGTTTCAAATTTAAAGTTGTCCAAATTCCATAAAAATTTTTGCATATCTCTATTTTGGTCTCTAAAACACTTTGCTATCATTTGCTGGCTATTAAATACTTGGTGGAGCAGTATAGTAATAATGATTTTAACTTAGTTAAAACCTAACTTACTGTACAACTCCAGCAAGTATTTGATGATAGCAAAGTGTTTTAGTGGCCAAAATATGGGTATGCAAAAATTTTCATGGAATTTGGACAACTTTAAATTTGAAGCGGGACTCGAACCCGCGACCTTACACTGTAAATCTGGCACTTTAGCCACTCGGCTATGGGTAAACCCAAAAACACAATGATATGGTACTCGTTTTGAAGCGCTCAGCGAGCTGAGTTGATTGGCGATATTGTTTTTTGATTTTGACCCTTGCCTCAACTTTTCGGATTTTTGGTACGCCGTGGTAGTCTCCTCCTCCTCCTTCCACCAAAAAGTTGTTTTCTTTAGAAAAATGCTTCATGGTTGATTTTCTGCTCCCTAAGCTTCATGAAAATATCCGAGTCAACATCGGAACCACAGCCTATCATTCTTGGCTGGTTTCCGAATGGCATACCAACTATGCTAGTGGCTATGTGCTGATGTATAGCCCACTGAGGCCGGCTTCTTGGAAGCACGCCGAGGTAACTGCAAGAGCATTGGTCAACGCCGGCGAACATCAAGAGGCTATGCAAGCTATCGGAAAATCGATTTTGTTGATAGCGGTGGATGAGCCGACAACTTATTTCCGAGATAAGGTAAAAATGGGGGTAACAAAAACTTGAATATTCAACAAAATTTTTCAAATCGTCTGAATTTTTGTATTCATCGACCCTGATTCAGGGAAAGAGGAGGGTGTATTGAAACGAAAAAGAACCAAAATTCGAATTGTTTTTCGAAATGGGGAACTAAAATTGAAAGGGTTTGTTGATTTTGATCACCGGTTTTCCAGCGAAAATTCGAATTTTGGATCATTTTCGCTTCAATACATCAACTCCTTCCCTGGATCAGGGTCGATGAATCAGTTTCGATGTAACCCTCAAACGAAGGAGATTATGGAACGAATAATTTGCAAAAATTAAAAAAATAAAATTTTTCTAGGATGCTAGCAAATTGCTAACAAAAGGAAGCCAATTAGCCGAAGAACTTGGCTGTAAATTTGCCACCATTTCACCAACATCGACAAATAGTTCGCAAATACAAACTTTTATCGATTTTTTCGAACTTTTATACAAGAATGACCCGTTGCCAATTCTCGAGTGCAATTTTGGACATGCGTTAACCATTTCAACAAATGATGGGGCGCATCAGAAAAAGTAAGAATAACATTTTTCGCATTTTTTTGCTGAGTTACGGGGCAATAGGACGGAATGCACCGCACAAAGTGCGAGCGCACGGACTGGGCGCACAAGGACTGAGCGCACGGACTGAAC
>JAQGCO010000126.1:0-14055 GCA_034700925.1 Acrobeloides cf. buchneri Gr-Nem-00862
GATGCGCGCAATCGATTTCTCGTGCCCGAAAACCCCCGAGTACCAAAAATCAGCCAATTTAGAGAAAAAAATTTTTTCGACCTACCGGCGCCAGAGAAAAATACCCCCCCCCTTTAACAAATAACTATCTTAAAAACAATTTGAAAAACCCGTAAAATATACAGTACAATAATAATACATTATAGAAGCACAAATTAATGCTGGGTCCACTTAATCGTCTTCAAATCAATGCCTTCTTGAACCATTTCCCACAATGGACTCATATCTCGGAGACGTTGCGCTTCTTTTACACATTTTTCAACGGTATAATCAATTTCCTGAAAACAAATCCAAGTGTAATTTTTCCTATTTCCCCATGGGGAGAAATAGTTACATACAGATGGTGATCGGATGAATATACAATGAAATAAAATTCGATATCTCGGCATAGGAAAAAGATTTTCATATGTGGTTTTTTATCTGTTGCTAATCCACTTGACGGACTTTATTTTAGAAATATTTTCATGATTTTTGAATAAGTCTGTATATATTTTTTTCAATTTTTGGCGAATTTTTCATTTTTTACGAATTTTTGTAATTTTGAAGAATTATTCAAATTTTTCAAATTGACGAATTTTTCTATTTTTACGAATTTTTCAATTAATCGAAAGCCTGAATTTTTCCCTTAAGAAATTTTCAAACAATAACAACGCCATCTTGTAGAGCGCATAGTACCCCAATTTTCGTGAAAATCGGAGATACGCTTTTCGAAAGTTTGCTAAAAATGGCAGAAAATTGCATAAAAATTAACGATAAAATATGCAATTTTCGGCTATTTTTAGAAAATTTGAATTGAATTTTCTCGAAAAGGGTATCTCCGATTTTCACAAAAGTTTGAGATACTACCGCTTTTTCGATGCACTCTACAAGATGGCGTTGTTTTTTGAAAATTCCATATGGAAAATATTCAGGTTTTTTCCTTTATCATAGACTTATTCAAAAATCATGAAAATATTTTAATATAAAGTCGGTCAAGTGGATTAACAACTTGCAAAAAAACCGACATCTTCTTCCTAAACCGAGATATCGAGAATTTTATTTCATTGTATATTCATCTGGACCACCATCTGTATGCAAATATCTCCCCCCGTGGGGGAAATAAAAAAATTTTCTTTTGATTTTTGACCCTGGGGTGACCCCGAAGAAAAAATTCATGAAAACTTCGATTTTTCTTGAAAAACCGAATTTTTCGAGAAAAAGTACACTCCGATTTTTTTTACTTACTTCTTCCGTAGTAAAACGTCCAATTCCAAAACGAATAGAAGAATGTGCCAAATCTTCATCTGCGCCAATAGCTCTAAGTACATAGGAAGGCTCCAAACTAGCCGAAGTACAAGCACTTCCCGAAGAGAGGGCTATATTCTTCAAAGCCATCAAAAGGCTTTCTCCTTCAATGTATGCAAATGATAGGTTGATACAGCCTAAAAAAAGCTTGTACTTCGGCCAGTTTGGTTAACAAAGTATATTATTAAATTTTAATGAGCAACTTTTTTTCAGAGCATATTTGAATGAATATGCAAATTTCAGACTACAAACCTGGATAGGTAAAGTCCGGATCACCGTTTCTTATAACATTTTGCAGTTTACTGTTGATCCCATCCAATAATCTCTTGGCCAATTTACTGACATGTTCATAGTCAAATTCTCTTTCTCGTTTGGCAATAGCACACGCCTCGCCCAGACCGACAATCAACGGTGTCGGTAGAGTGCCCGAGCGCATTCCTCTTTCTTGGCCTCCTCCACTCATTTGGGCTTCGATACGAACACGGGGTCGACGGCGGACATAGAGTGCGCCAATGCCTAAAAATGAGTGAAATTTGCATATTGGAAAAATACGAGGTACCTTTAGGTCCATAGATTTTATGGCCACTAATTGATAATAGATCAATCTTGGAATCGTTGACATCAATGGGGATTTTTCCAACGGCTTGGGCGGCATCGGTGTGGAAAAAGGTTCCTTTCTTGCGGCAAATTTCGCCTAGAAACAAGAAAATTTAGTTCAAAAAATAGGTATAAAGTCTATTTTTGGGCTCAAAATTTGGTAGAATATCATTTTTCCAGCTAAAATTGAACAACAAATCGATTTTTGAGCTCAAAAGTTGATGAAACACAATTTTCTAGCTAATAGAGTTGGAAAACCCGAAACAAAACAGTAACCGAACGACGGAGAAAAAAATAGAAACCGAATGGTTTCACAGCTAATTGTAACTAAACAAAACCGAATGGCTTGGGAACGATTGAAACCGATCCATTTTATTCTGGTTTTCCAACTCTACTAACTAAAAAAACCAAAAAAATCGATTTTGGACCCAAATTGGCCCAAAATCGAATCATGAACCCCAAAAATTCAACACCTACCAATTTCTTTCAATGGCTGTCTAACGCCAATTTCATTGTTCACGGCCATGATAGACACCACCGCTGTTTGTTTAGTTATGGTATTTTCTAACTCCTAAAAAGTTAGAAAAATTTTAAAAAGTTAGAAGAAAAAAAGAGATGAGCTAATTTTTTCAAAAAAGAGAGAAATGCAGGTTTTCATGCAACAATCTGGAAAAACAATCCGAATTTTCAGCAAAATCCTTTCTTCAAAAAAGTCCAAAAAGATCACCTTCAAATCAATAATTCCATTCTTTTGGACGGGTAAATATGTGACTTGATAGCCTTCAGTTTCCAAATGGCGAGAGGAGTCGAGGACACATTTATGTTCCTAAAAAAAGGAGGTATTTGGGTTCTAGTCGACAATATGAGTCCCATAGATTTTTATAAGTCCCACCAATTTTATGAGTCCAATAAAAAATTTAGGTATGGGTAGGGTTCCCCCCCCCACCTCAAAATGATACAGGAATGCCTTAAATTGGTTGAAAACTGCTCGAAAACGATGAAAAACCACCCCAAAAATAGAACTGACTTGTTTTTCGCCATTTTTGGGATACACAGGCTTAGGCCTAAGCCTAAGATCTAAGCCTAAGGTATAAGACTAAAGCCTAGGCCTAAGCCTAATAAATGTTTTATTGGACTCATAAAAATCCATTAGACTAAAAAAAAATAATGGGACTCATAAAAATCTATAGGGCTCATAAAAAATTTTGAAGAAAAATTAGATCAAAAAATCAATTTTGGCTTTTTAAACCAATAAAAAAACACCCACCGTTTGCGTAGTAATCACGTGGTTCTTTCCAGACGCCTTGTAAAAATGTGCCACTCCTTTAATCGCAACGTTATTCGACTCGGTTGCTCCGGAGGTAAAAATAATTTCACGAGGATCGGCGCCAATCAATGCGGCTACTTGTTCTCTGGCTTTCTCGACGGCCTTTTCACTCTCCCAGCCATAAGCATGAGTTCGACTATGTGGGTTGCCAAAATCATTGATCATATAAGGCAACATCGCATCCACAACACGAGGATCCTATATTCATTATTATAATTAATACCGAGACCAGCCTCGCTCGACCAAATGAATGCCGAGATTACTTCAAAGAAATCTTCAAAGAATTTTTATCGTTTTATGTATTTTTTGTTTCGATCTATCTCGCTTCAGCCACGAGACGCCCTATTCGAACTTTAGTATTCTGCTTGGCCGTGCAACACTCTTTTTGTAGTTTTTGAATACTATACATCGTTTGTTTCAATTTGATACCCATATATTGCCCTATGACCTCAGATTTTAATTTTTGACATCCCCCTTCGTGATCGTAAATGACATCCCTGCGTGGTCGTACATAATTTTTAGACTACACCATTGAATTCCCCATGGCCGAAACCCCACCCCCTCCCCACGTAATCAAAATCAGCGCGTTTTTCCGTTGAAAAAGTCGAAAAATGCTACTTTGTTTTTCTCCCCTATTGGGCCCATAAGGAATATGAGGGTACCCCCAGTAAAAAATTATTTTTAGGGGATAGACCCATGATCAACCTCATTGTTCTTCTTTCATCACCCCTAACATGTAGTATAAGCTCTGCACTTTTTAGAGATCACCATAAAAAATCGTCTGTACACACAAATTAAAAAAAATAAGCGCTTTATATATAAGGATTTAAAAATAAAAATATATTTATTAAATCAGTAATAAAAAATATTTTCAAAGACGCCGCGGTGTGTATACAAAACAATATGACCTGTCTTCGCTTTGCTCTTGTGTGCATTTAGCGGTAGAAAAACTACCCGGTCCTGTGGCCTAGTGGATAAGGCGTCTGACTTCTAATCAGAAAATCGTGGGTTCGAATCCCACCTGGATCATACTCTTTTTGCCGGAAATTTTTTTTTGTATATTTAAACTTTTATACTTTGAGAATTTTCAAATCCTGGACATGAATGTTTTTTATTACTGATTTTACAAATATTTTTTAAATATATTTATATTTTTAAATAATTATAATAATGAATAATATTATTTTTGCCCGGCCGGCGTCGGTGATTCGCTCGACCCTTTTTTTAAATATTGACCTTTTGGGGATGGGTGGGAACATGAGGATCCTATATTATTATTATTATAATTATTTAAAAATAAAAAAATATTTTTAAAATAGTAATAAAAAATATTTAGGAATCGAAGTTCTCAAAGAAGTATAAAAGTTTAAAAAATATATTTAAAAAATTTTTCGGCAAAAAGACTATGATCCAGGTGGGATTCGAACCCACGATTTTCTGATTAGAAGTCAGACGCCTTATCCACTAGGCCACAGGACCGGTTAGTCATTCTCTCGCTAAATGCACACAAGAGCAAAGTCATATCGCTTTGTATACACACTGCCGCGGCGTCCTTGAATCGATTTTCTGACGAGCGATAAAAAAATTTGTTTTCATATGAAAATCTTCAGTTTTAAATTGTTTTATTATAATTAAGAATAGAGGGTGAGCCAAAAAAAGCTGTACTTTTGCGTTTTTCGATTCTTAGCGAATTTTTCAATTTTTTATGAATTTTTCGATTTTTATCAATTTTTTAAAAATACTTTTGCGTTTTTTTAGCGAAAAATTTGGGATAAGGGATCACTTCGGGGAAAGATTTTCAGGTCTCGGAAATATGAAATTCGGATTCCCCCGCATAAAATTACCCCTAGAGGGGTCAATTCCAGATGAAAAATTTCACATTCAGTGGGATACCTAATCGATACTAGTTCCAAAACTTTTTCTTAAAAAAAGCATAAGGAGAAACCTTGTGATTTTAATCACATTTTGGACTAAAAGTTTAAAAAGCATGAAAGAGGACCCTTTGGTAAAATTGTCCCCCTGTCGCTGGATTTTAGCTACGTGCTTGTATCCAGGAGTGAAGGAGCGGCTGCTCCTTCTAACTTGAAAAAATAAACATTTTTAATGGCCCCTTCTATGTTTTTGCCCAAACTTTTTTTCAAAAATCATCATGGTCTCTCATTATGACACAAAAATCACCACGATTTCAACCAAAAAAGTTTTAGAAAAAACATCATACCAAGAAACATTTCCGATTGTCAGAGAAAAATAGTAAACAAAATTGCCTTGGGGGCCAAAAGAATTTTTGCCCCCCTCCCCTCCGAAATGAAATCCTAGAAACGCGACGGCGTCAGTGGCGTATCTAGGCAGGCATATAGAGAGTGGGGTGGCAATCCGGACAATTGGCCCCCGTCGTCGAAATGAAAATTTTTTCCTAATGGTCCCCACTTATGTTTTTGCCCAAAATTTTTGAAAAAACTTTTTTTAATATAACGTTCCTCCATTATGATTTTTCACCAAAATTTACCATTTTTTTAAACCAAAAATGTCCAAAATTTAACATTTTTCTTCAAAATTCATCATTTTTCATCAAAAATCGGTATCAACTTAAGCATTCTTCAAAAAATTTTTCTTGAAAAAAAAACATAAGGGGGAACCTTATGATATTTATCACATTTTGGACAAAAATTTTATAAAACATAACGGAGGCCCTTTGGTAAAATTGTCCTTGATTTTCTCTACGAGCAAAATTTTTTTTTCAAAAATCATAATGGTCCTCCATTATGATTTTTACCAAAATTGTCCAAAAGTATCCATTTTTTCAACAAAATCGTAATTTTCTGCGTATTTTTCATACGGGCGCAGTTGTAAAATTACTTGCATGAGCCTGATTTTTAATAAATCATATATACATGGACATATATACATATGCCAAAAGTTACGGGACAACTTTCAAAAAACAATTTCCATTTCCCATGTATCAAATGCCAAAAGTTATGGGGCAATTTGAAAATTTTTCCAGTGTAAATCGCCTGATTTTGTATTTTTGAGCCGAATTACAGTGAAAAAATTTTTTCAATTGTCACCGTAACTTTTGGCATTTGTTCCATTACTTTTGTCCACTTGTCCCGTGATTTTTCGAATGTCCAATAACTTTTGGCTCCCCCTATATGCATCCTTGCCCGGCTACCACTCTCCTTTTTATGCCTACACTTTCAGGCATGGAAAGGAGAGTGGTTGGTCAACGTCCTTTTTTCTTAAAGGAGGGGGTGCATTTTGCGACCATTTGGAGAAAAATTTTTTTATAAAAATGGCCCTATCGGGGGTAATTTGATGCAAGAAATCGATTGCGCGCACTCTCGGAACATAAAAACGCCATCTTGATCAAGTTTTCGTGAAAAATTGCCTATTTTTTCGACGAAAAAAGGTGAAAAAAAAGCGAAAAAATAGGCAATTTTTCTCAAAAACTTGGTCAAGATAGCGTTTTTACGCTTCGGAAGTGTGCGTAATGGATTTCTCGCATCAAATTACCCCCAATAGGGTCATTTTTACAAAAAAATTTCTCCCAAATGATCGCAAAATGTACCCCCTTTAAAGGTCAAAACTCACCATAGGAGAAGTAGCCTGAACATCCAAATACAACGGTTTCGGTTCTTTAACTCCAGCTTCATCCATTGCTTCAACAATTTTAGCAACATTTGTAACAGGGGATGCTGCAGTAGAAGATTGCTTGATGGTTCCAGTAATATAAGACAATCTCGAGAATAAATTTAAACCACGTTTTGAAAACATTTTTCGACTAAAAAATTTAAATCAATCTTTGTAATTTTCGATTAATATTTTCAGGGACTCAAAACCATATAACTGCGTTGTAAAGGTGGTGACACAATGATGAGGAATCATGCATGAGAATTCCTCATGAGGAAAATGTATGAGGAATCCTCATTGAGCAATGCCAAATTTTTTTTCGCAAATTTGTTTCAAAATTGACGTTCCTAGGGATAATTTTATGCGAAAAATCGATTCCGCCCATTCTCGAAGCATGAAAACCTATGCCTGACCCCTAAAACGCAAAGAAAATGATTGTTTTTTCTGTGCAATTATGTAATTTGAATATCAACTTTCACTTTATAGGTCTACATTTTGTTGTTTTTAGCTTTTTGTCATGTCAGAATCAGAAATACAAGATTCCATATTAGGAACAGAAACTTGCAGTGGAAATTTGGCTATTGTAGCTGCTGCTCAAATTGCCCCAGTAGGACATTCAGATCTCAATGCTCCGTTCAAAACTGCTAAAATGCCAACAATTTCTGAAGCCCACTTTCTACGACTATCCAAGTGGTATGTATGACCTACAATCGAAGACGCTTACGCTATGAAACCAGCCCATACAATTGAAAATCCATCGATATTGCGATCGACGGTCAGTACGATAGTCCTGGTTTTTCTTCGGAACTTGTGCCGTCTCGGCTATCGAAGGGACTATTAAACAAATTGTTGCTTTTGATGTCGTACATAAGAGTGAAACCCAAAATGTTTTTGGTCAAATGGAACTCGAAGGTGTAAAAAAGATGTTTATCTTTTCTCGATTCTGGTGTATCCATGAATGGTATTACAGTTGACAAACACCCTCAAGTGGTATCCTATCTTCAAAACGAGAATAAAGAAGTCCGCTTAGATCCATGCTTCGGGAATGCGCGGAATCGATTTGTCGCATAAAATTACCCCTAGGAAAGTCAATTTTGAAACAAATTTGCGTAAAAAATTTTCGTCGGGGATGCAGTCGCGATTGTTTGTCCTCCTTTAACCCAGGCACTTAACGAGAGGGAGGAGGGCAATCCTGACAATTGCTCCAGTCAGGAAAAATTTTGAAAAAAATCATAAGGGTACCTCCTTATGTTTTTGTCCAAAACAACAGCTACCTGTGGATTTTGGTCAAAATTTTGAAAAAGTTTGAAAAAAAACACAGGTAGCTGTGAATTTTGGACTTTGGGTCATTGCCCCCCCCCCTCCATCAGGAAATCCTCGTGTGTATGAAACGAATTCAGCTGATGTTCTACACTTCCACGAATTTCCACCATGTTACAATTATGCGAATTTCACAAAGTCGGGCAAATTCGGGTACTGTATAAATTGGAGCAAATGTCCCAATGGAGGAAAATAGGGTGGATCCGAAATTTAAAAACGATTTTCTCCACTTTCCTGCGGCTAAAAAATTGAATTTTTTTCGTGCACCCTTCCGGTGAAGACTTATTCAAATTTAAAAAAATATCCATCGGATTTTACCGTAAAACTTTTTTTACACATTAACTTTTGTAAAATTTTTATTGATAATAAAATAACCAGATAAAAAAATAAAACTTTACGCGAACATTTTTTTAAAAAACAATATTATTTCATCTCCAAAAAATACGAAATCACTTGAAAATATACTGAAAATTCCAAGCGAAGAAGAGGTTTCCATAGGTTGCTCGCACAAACAAAATTGACATAAATCGCAAACATGTTGCACGCCTCTACATAAAAATACAATATAAGCATGCTAAGACTGCAAATACAACAATAACGTGAGGGTAAAAAATTCAACTTTTACAATGAGCTTTTATAAATGGTCATAAATAGAGTTTTTAAAATTGTTGACTACAGGGTGTTCCAAAAAAGGAATTCATACTTGAAAATACGAAAATTGGATATTTCATGGTCTGGGTTTTTCGATTAGCGCAATCGATTTCTCGCATAAAATTACCCCTGAGTCATTTTGGAAAATTTTTGCCAAAAAATGACCAAAATGGCGTTTTTTTGAACACCTTGTATTTTTTATATCGATTTATGACCAAATAAAAATCGAGAATATATAGGAACTAAAGGAATGACATAATAACCATTTTTAAGTTCCAAACAAATTTTTTGCATGGTCTAAAAATATCAAAGACAATTTTTCGAGTCGGAAAAATATTAAACAATAGATGAAGTAGGAGACATAAGAAAGGAGATATAAAAAAACAACAGTCACATATTCATCACATAGCTTTAACCGGGGAAGTGGCAGCGCCCGATAAAGATACATCAACACCGTTTCGGACTGGTTCAGCTGCTAAAAAATTAAAAGTTTAGAAATTATAGGGAATTTTCCAGGCCCTATACACAAACACCTAGATCTAGTTTAGGGGTGCACCAGGGCTCTCAGATTAGGAAATTTGCATAAAAATCGAGTTCAAGTTGAACTAGGCACGTAGCGAAGGGCTTAATTTTTTCTTTAAAGTGCTTTTAAAAATGCTTAATTTTCAAGAAAAATGCATTAATAAAAAATATTAAAAAATAAAAATTAATGACACCCTTACAGAATGAGCCAAAAAACCATACTTTTGTGTTTTTTTTATGAAAAATTGTTTTCAAAAACACCTATAAAGGGTATTTTCATGCGATTTTTGAAAATTTTCGCCAAAAAACATGCAAAAGTACGGCTTTTTTGGCTCATCCTGTACTTGGGCATAGATCTTTTTTGGGTTTTATATTTTGGGGGGGGGGTTGGGTTTTTTTGTAGCGCTTACGTCCATTAGCTGCAGCATGAAGCTCCCTTTCCGCTTTAGCACGATGCTCTTCGACAACCGGATAGAAGTATGGATGATCCATAGCCTCGCGTGCCGTTAGCCGCTCGGCATGATCATAGCGCAGTAACTTATCCAAAAAGTCGATGGCTTCGGCAGTTACCAGATGCTGATTTTCGCCATGCACGAAACGCTCCCATCGCTTGCGAGTATGTCTAAAATTAAAAAATTATGTGTTGACACTAAAAATTGGCGCATACCTTCCAAGTATATCATTAAACCTTGGATCCAAGTCGATTTGATATTTGTCGATATACTCGTAAAGTTCATCAGTTCCGAGAACTTTTGCAATGCGAACAAGCTAAAAAATTTCAAAATCATGCAAAAGAGGTCCCTCATTACGATTTTTCACCAAAATTTTCTATTTTTCAACAAAAATAGCCCCAAATTTGACATTTTTTAAACCAAAATTTCTTATTTTCTGAGCATTTTCAGCATATAAACAAGCATTTCTCAACAAAAAATTCGCCTGCGGAGCTGGTTTTTGCATTGGCATAAGGATTTCAACAACAAAATTTTCGTCGAAAATTTCTTGGTCCCCTTTATGTTTTTGCCCAATTTTGAAAATTTTTCGAAAAAAACAGAGGGACCAAGATAAAAATTTTTTGAAAAAATTCAACCCCCCATTCTTGGAGTCTGGCTATGCCACTGCCCCCAGAGCAACTTTTTCGCATTCATACCTGATCATAGTTATCATGACCATGGAAAAATGGCTCTTTTCGGAAAATCATCGAAGCTAACATACAACCCAAACTCCACATATCCAACGAATAGTCATAGCACTAAAAATATACTCTTTGTATAAATATGTGCTAAGTTTGTCATACTTGATAGTCAACCAACAATTCTGGCCCCTTGAAATATCGCGAGGCCACCCGAACGTTGTATTCTTGTCTTGGATGATAGAACTCAGCTAGACCCCAGTCGATTAAACGCAATTGTCTCTTTTCATGATCAATCATGACGTTGTGCGGCTTCACATCACGGTGCATAATACCCATAGAGTGGCAATAGTCAAGTGCTTTCAACAACTCGTACAGATAATACCGGATATCATAATCGGATAGCGTTTGGTAGAGCTGCTAAAAAAGCTTTCCACATTTTTGTGTCAAAAATGAATTTTTTTTCATTTTTTAGACAAAAATCGAGAAAGGTCGAGTTTTGACAAAAACGAGGAACCATTATGATTTTTGGGACCAAACCAAAAACTACCCGGGTAAAAAAATTTCGGTACTTATGCACAATCCCGTCCCCAAGCTGGAAAAAAGGATTAGCCTAAGCCATAGGCTTAGACTAAGGCTAGGCTAAGCTAAGCCTATGCCTTTTTTCAGCTGGGGGGGGGGGGGATTCTGCATAAATTTATGCAGAATACTCCCCCCCCCTAGGGGGGGGGGATAGTGCATAAGTACCAAAATTTCTGTCTACGCCACTGATGAGGAACCATTATGATTTTTGAAAAAAAATTTTCAAACATTTTTGGCAAAACATAAAAGGAATCATTAGGAAAAATTATATTTTTTTATATCCAGTAGGAACCCAGTGGCAAATCGATCTTTTGACCAAAATCCAACCTTGAAATCTGTATTATTCACATATTCGAAAACCAAAGCTGGAGTACGAGAGATTGGATCTTTGACCACATCCAATAAATTAATCACATTCGTACCACCACGCAAATTTTCCAAAATTTTTATTTCTCGTTTAATTTTCTTCTTTTTCACGGGCTAAAAATATTGCTATAGAAAAAAAGTCGAAAATTTTGATCTGCTACCTTCAAAATTTTGATAACAACTTTTTCTTCGGTAGGCTCTTTGGTGCCCTCGAAAACCTCCGAGTACTTTCCACGACCCAATTTCCGAACCAGGGCATAATCCTCGATATTACCCCATTCTATCAAATGGCATTCATAATCCCAATATTCACGGGGTTTGTTCGCGTTGACGTCTGCATAGACTCGTGAACGGCTGGGCACCGGCATTTTTATGGCTTTTTCGATTTCTTCTTCGAGTTTTGTTGATTTTGTGGCTATGGGTGTTGTTGTTACCTGTTCCTCGCCGGAATCAACCGGTAACGCCCGTTTTCGAGACACTTGAGCGGTGATTGTAGAATCTTGGGAAATTGCTCTGTGATCCTCACAAAGCAGTTAGCAATAAATTTGTTAACTAAAAAAAGGAATTTTAAAAATCTGTTTCTTTGTATGGTTTGGAAGTTTCTGACATAAAATGGCGTACGAAAAATGAATAAAAATGTAGTAACGAAAAAAAGTTGCGACAGAAAAAGCTATGCAAAAAAACGATGCAATTGATATCAGGGATGCGCCCTTTGTTCATCCGGATGAACAACAGACAATACCTTGACGGACAAGGCTTGTCCTCGGTTAAGACGGACAACTAATGGGATAGACAAGAATGCCCGCGGTCAAGATTATCCGTCTCATTTGTTGTCTGTCTTGACTTTTGGTACTACTAAGCATTAGCTGCCGCAAATGATAGGGCTATTTTTTCGAAAAAATTATTTCATAAAATTTCTAAAAAAACCTATGGGTTTTTCGATGCGGGGAATCCAAAAAACGCACTCCCGATGTCTGAAAATTTTTTCTTGACCCTATATCGACTAGCACCTTGGCTCAAAAAGGGGCTTTTATGTCAAATTGATGCCAATTTGGCCTGAAATTTTGTCTCAGGGTTTTCGGCTATGGCGAATCGATTGGCGATGATTTTGTGAGCCAAAAATCGAACATTTACTTTTATTCTTTTATCTGCTATTTATTTTTTTCTCTTGCTTTTAGTTTTATCCTGCTTTTTAGTGAAATTATTAAAATGAATAATCCAAAGAATTTCAAGACCTTAATCTTCAAGATCTCTACATGAAGCTGCAGCTATCCGACAATGAGTTTAATAACTGGCTTGTTACAATGGGACTACTACACACAAACTTGCGACCACTGCGGCAACCAAATGACGTCTGATGGTAGAAATCGTACATGGCTATGTCACAAGCGCCGATGTCTGCATGGTAACATAAAACCCACGAAAGGTCTATATAAAAATTTTCGAACATCGGAAGTGCGTTTTTGGATTCCCCACATCAAAAAACCCAATAGGGTTTTTAAAGAAGATTTTATAAAAAAAATTTCGGAAAAATAGCCCTGCCATTTGCGGCAGCTAATACTTAGTAGTATCAAATTTTTTTGTTAGCTGCAAAAGTTCACTTAAAACAACAGTTAAAAGTAAAATATCAATTTCGACTGATACCAAAATCAATTATTAAAGGCATCGAAAATCACCCATAAGCGATAGAATCATGGCAAACACAATCGTCTAGTTCGTCAAAAAGCATCCACTGCAAAAATGTCTATACACAGCAGTAGAAAAGATAAAATTCAGGGTTTTCGTTTTACTGTTCACTGAATTTGAAAGTCTAATGAAGGGAAAAACATGGTCATGGGATCAAATTAGTAGTAGCCTTTCACTTTAAAAGGATAGGATTCAATACCCAGTCGATTTTGCAAAAGCGCAAAAATTTGTGAAAAAAATTGCCGAATATTTTGCTAAAAATTGTAAATTTTGACAAAAATTAGTAAAAAAATTGACATTTTTTGTTAAATAATTGCTATTTGTGTGAAAAAATAGCAAATTTTTTACTTTTTTTTGGTGAAAAAATGTTTTTGGGCAAAGACACAAGGGGGACCATTAGGGAAATTTTTCATTCAGCGACCCTGAATTTCAAAAAAATCGTTTCATTCAGAGAAATCATTCAGCGACGGGGGGGGCAATTGCCTTAAAAAAATTCCCGATTTCAGACTTTTTCGTTCGCTCTCATTCATTCTCTTTTTTCGTTTTTTCATTTTTTCTTTCAAAAAAATTTCCATTTTTTAAGAAAATGAATAATCCAATTGATGAACTTAGAGAGATGAATCTCCAAGAGATCTTCACGAAGCTGTATCTAACGGATGATGAATTCGACAACTGGCTAATTTCAATGGACTACTTCACTTGCGGCGGTTGAAAATCGGGGTTGCCCGACATTTTTTCCCTTATCACTTTTGTTCCCTTAAACAATTTTTTCCCTAAACAAATTTTTTCCCATGACAATTGTTTCCCAAATTCGTTTTAATAAACACGATTTTATTGAAATTCAGGCAACTTTAAAAAAAAAGTTGCCTGAATTTCAATAAAATCGTGTTTATTAAAACTAATTTGGGAAAAATTGTAACGGGAA
>JAQGCO010000127.1:0-14047 GCA_034700925.1 Acrobeloides cf. buchneri Gr-Nem-00862
TTCAAATGACAACCAAGATTCATAGTCAGATTCGGATATCCATTTCACATAGATTTAACGAGTCAGATATGTCTTCCAAAGCCGAATTCTAATATTTCTTTATAACAGAATTAATTTGAATTAAAAAATATGACATTTTATTGTTAGTCTTAAAGGGGGGTATAAGTCGAGGCCGGATCTCGGTCGGAAAAATTTTTAAAAAAATGACTTTCTAGGGATAATTTTATGCAGGAAATCGATTGCGCGCATTCCCGAAGAGTGAAGACGCTTCCTTGACACTTATTCAGGGAAGGTGGAGTGTGTATTGAAGCGAAAATCAAACATTTTCGGATTTTTATGAGAAAATCGTCGATTCTTAGGTTCTTCTAGGTAGGGAATCGATTGCGCGCATTCCTGAAGCATGAAAACGCTTCCTTGACCCTGATTCAGGGATTTTTTCCAAGATCGGGCGAAAATCAATTTTTTCGCTTTAAAAACATCAATTTTCGCGAAAATCAGATTTTTTCTCTGAATCAGAGTCAAGGAAGCGTTTTTACGGTTCGAGAGTGCGCACAATCGATTCCTCACCTAGAAAAACCTATGAATCGATGATTTTCTCATAAAAATCCGAAAATGTTTGATTTTCGCTTCAATACACACACCACCTTCCCTAAATCAGGGTCAAGGAAGCGTTTTCACGCTTCGAGAATGCGCGCAATCGATTCCTCGCATAAAATTATCCCTAGAAAGTCATTTTTTTAAAATTTTTCCAACCGAGATCCGGCCTCGATCTGTACCCCCCTTAAGACACGATTTTTTTAAGGCTCATATCTATTGTGAAGGGCTGGCATTAGAAAAAAGTTCTCAGATTTTTTGGTGATTATAAACCCTAGGTTTTTTGGGTCTAGAATCTGAAAATGAAGTCCGTTTCTTGTGAAGATGTATAGTTAACGATATACAGGGGTCGATTTTCTCGCATATAGTCGACTTGGACAATAATGTTCGGAGGGTTCTATGTCATGATCCAGAAAGGATCGAGCCGAGATCTATAGCTTATTTTCTTCCTTTAATCGTGTTCTTCAATTTTTATTTTGATACCGAAGCTCGGAAACCAATGCTTCATGTCAAAAAGTCAACATACAGTAACAGACAAAAAACTTGGGCCAAACATTTATTCAAACATTTAGTCATGTCTATGAGAGAAATAATCAGATCTCAGCTTCTGAAACAGCATTTCAGAAGCGATTTTTTTCGTTCTAGGGTAATAAAATATGACGAATCTCTTGGTGACTTCAGATTTATGTCAAAGATTCAGGACACCAACACAAATGGACAAAATACGACTTTTATTGTTCCTAAGGTAGTGTATTAGAACGAAATTCTGAATCTTTGACATAAATCTGAAGTCCCCATGAGATTCGCCATGTTTTATTACTCTAGAACGAAAAAAATTGCGTCTGAAATGCTGTTTCAGAAGCTGAGATCTGATTATTTCTCTCATAGACATGATTAAATGTTTGGCCCACTGTATGTTGATTTTTTGACATGAAGCATTGGTTTCCGAGCTTCGGTGTAAAAATAAAAATTGAGGAACACGATTAAAGGAAGAAAATAAGGTATAGATCTCGGCTCGATCCTCTCTGGATCATGACATAGAACCCTCCGAACATTATTGTCCAAGTCGACTATATGCGAGCAAATCGACCTCCCGTATGTCGGTAACTATATTAAATAAGGTCCCTGCCTATTCCCGCACTCGTCGCGATCGCTTCCCTGGCTATTGCTAACGGCGCAATTATGGTTAAGCAGGGATGGGGTATGACTTGGACTACAGTTTATTAGAGATAAGGTTTAGCACGTCAATACGCGAAAAGCCTATAAGACTCAAGTCAAGTTGTAAAATAAGAATTGTGAGACAAGACATCAAGGAATGTCTCTGCTTCTTATTCAGCTTCACCTCGCTCAGTGCTATGTGGGTTTACATGCACTTCGCTCGGTTAGGCATACAGATTCTTCTGTATAAGCTTCATTGGCAGGATCGGTTATGATCCAACGTTGAGAGTCTTCTTAGTGTTATCAGCTTCATCGGATCTTCATAACATTGGCGTATGTTGTGACTCTCAAAGACACTTTTCTGGTCGAAAAGTGATCTTTGAACGAGATGACCTTTTAAGCTAATAAAGCGTTAACCGGCATCTCTACTCCTTTGCCCTTTTGACATCAAGCGTCCCCGCTTGGTTCTAATGGTTTCAGGAGGTTTAAGAAGTCTCAGTTTGCACGCTATAAAAGTGTCATCTCTACTCCTTTGTCTTTGTAAAAGTGAGATTCACGGGTCGTGAATTCATGATGTCTTCTTTAAAACGAAAAGTTGGTGAGACATTTCCAAGATAGACTTTATACAAAGTGAGTAGATAAAGATTTCTCATAAATAAACCTTCCAAAATATTTTTTATACATAACAATGCATGTGTCTCAAATAATTCCCTAACATACAAAATGTAAAATAAATTTTCTCAAAAAATTCCCTAACAAGTTTATTGCGCTAAAAAATGTTTAAAATATAAGGCAAAATTTATGGCAAAAAATTTCCATGATCGGTATAAAGAGATAAATGCTTGAGCAAAATTTCGATTAAAAAAAAACAAATTAAATTAAAGCTATAAAAATTGAAATCATGGATAATGATTCTGACACAAAGTACGGGTTTGTACTTTTTTTTCTGTAGATCTTAAAATGTACGGGTTTGTACAAATCTTAATTCTTCTCGTGTTTCTTGGGCCTCTGTAAGCGTCAGTGAAGTTTTCACGTCTCGCCTTCAGAAGTACACGGATCTTACTTCAGAGAAGTTTGGCGTCCAAGTTCTTCGAGTTTCTCTTATAATGGGGTTGTGATACCCACCCTTTAAAACCTTATCTGCTTCAGCAGGCAAATTTATGCGGGTCATCATAAATTTGGAATCCGACCTTAGCTGATATAAAAAAAAATTTTAATAGTTGTGGGTTTTATGAGGAAGTTACGGCACTCCTAAAATTGTAACTTCTCTTTTATAATTAAAGAAAGTTTTTGATAAGAGATTTTTGTTTTTATTGAAGATTTCTTCTGTTAGGAAATAAAAATCTTCAAAAACTCGCATGTATCTTGCGCGGGACAAGATTTTTCAAAATCTACGAATTCCTTCATCATCTGCTTGTTCAATCTTGAAACTAGAGTGCAGGCCAAAGAAGGTGTGTGTCTCGCTTTTCCATGAATAAAATCAGAAAAAAAATTTTCACATAAAATTTTTCACAAAATACAAAATTTTAAAGCATTTAAGGAAAATAGGAATTTTAAAAAAAAATTTAAAAAATGAAAAATTATGCAATGTTTTCTGAAAAGGAATGTGGGGTTAAAATAAAAGTAAAAATGATTTTGTGGGGAAATTTTGACATCTCTGCATAATTTAAAATACGCTCAAAATTTATTTCTTTTTCTTCATTTCGTCTCTGATCTTTTTCGGAGTTCGGCCTTTTTTCTTTTCATTTTGTTTTGAGTTCTTTTCATCAGTGTCTTGTTTTTCAGTTATGTTGGATCGTCCACCTTTTGTTTCAGGTGTTCTTTGACATCCAGCTCCTGTTTCAGCTGCAGGATCGCTTGAAGTTGGAGTTGCAGTTGAACTGGTCACTGAACAGGTTTGTTCAACTTCCACGTTTTGAAGTGATTCAGTTGATCTTCTTCGGATAGGTGCTCTTACTGGCGTTAATCTACGCTTTCTTTGGGTTGGTTCCATCTCCGTTATTTCTTCAACTAGTATCAAGTGTTCTTCAGTGCATGGCGAATGTTTCCTTTGTTCGCTTGAGGTTGTTTGAACTTCAGGTGCTGATGTGATAAGGCCTTCATCAGTATCCGAATCTGTCAGATCTTCAAGTGCTTGACTGATTTCCATTTGGTTTGGTGGAAGTACTCTATTGCTTTGAATTCGTTTTCTTCTCTTCGCTATCTCTTGTTCCTCTTCTGTTGGAGGGTCTCCAATTCTATCAAATTCATATTCATGTGATGCTTCTTTCATTGTCAAATCTTGCTTCTTGGCTGCTTTTTCCAGTTGCTTCTGAGATGACAGTATGCCTTCTATGCGAGTTCTTGGTTGTTCTTCCAGTATCAATTTATCAAGGATCCAAGTGGGTTGGCTTGAATTTGAAGTTCCTTTCTGAGTTGCATGTATTCCTTTGTTCCATGTTGCCATTTTCTTCGTTTCTATGTTTATGCTTATTTCTTTAGCGGGATTTCGCTTGCCATATTCAAGTCGAAGAGTTGAATTGAGTTTCATTGCTAGTTCAGCTTCAACTGCTGCATTGTTTCGCATGTGTCCTCGTTGTTTTATAGTTGATTTCTTTAGATTTTCAATGGTATCTATATCTTCAATCAAGTAGACTCCATGTTCGGGTTGAAACATGAATTGCAACATGATGATATCACTTTTCAACATTTGCTCGGCTTGCAAAATGATAAGGAAATGATATTGCTTCTGCTTCATCATTTGTTTTGCATTGCTTTGGCTAAGAATGACAATTTTCTTTTCTAATTGAAGCAGTTCCAGTTCTAATTCATCAGTGTCTAGTTGTTCTCTTAGATCAAAGTAGATAGTTTCTTGGATCTCTCTCTTCTTCAGTTCGAAGGTTCATAGTTTTAACGATTTCATCAAACACATCTCGTGCATGATCTCCTTCGTTACTGATGATTACAATGTTTCCATGGCTTTGTCGTAATGTAGGTAATCATAGCGACTATTCCGGCAATTTGTTCTTTGTGTACAACCAACCAAGTATTTGTCGGTTTGTTGATGAAAATTTCTCTCATGAGTTTCACTGATTCATCATTTGCTTCTCCATAGATGTCTAGGGGTATTGAATTTACAACTTTGACCATGTTCCTGTAGATGTCATCTCTTGACCTTATCCAATTCTTGTTCAAATAATGCATGGTAATCGACGGTGTATCACCATTTCTGATCATGTATAAAGCGGGTCTCATTAAGAATTTCCAGTTCTTGTCTCTTTGGATTTCTTGTCTTGTGTTTTCTTCACACAAATACAGGATCATCAATGTTAAGTGAGCTTTTCGTCCTTCTATGGGTAAGTGTGTTTCTAAGGATCTTGAAAGTCCTTGAATAGTTTCAATGTCCACTGGTTCGAGGATGTTCATTACATGAACTGCGTTTGCTTGTTCCAATTCTATGTTGATTTTCTGTTCGAACCACGGCAATAATGGGTGTTGAATCATTTGCTTTTGTTGGATCTCGTAGCAAAGCTGTTACTTGCTCACTGAATGCTTCCACTAAGATATATTCAGATTCTTGGATTTTCTTTGACGGGTTGTATCTTGTTCGATGTCCCATTGGTGGGATTCTATTGTCTTCATCCAATTTGTATAGGTACCCACTTTGATGAGTTGGCGGAAAATAGACATGTGAAATTTCGTTATTCGCTTCTTTCCAAGGGAGTTTCTTCTTTTCCAATGTCTTCTTTTCTTTAGGTGTAGATACTTTTGCAGGTTTCGGTTCGTTTTCGATAGCTGTTGGTTTCTTTAGATAATTTAGTGCTCGGCGTTCAGGGTGTGATATTGGTTGTTGATTTGACGAAGGTTTCTGTGGGCTTGGTCTTTCGTCGCGTTTCTTGAAATCACGATCATCTTGAACTTCAATACGACGTTTTGGTCGACTTGGGCTTCTTTTGGTAGGCGACATGTACCCTTTATGATGATCTATTTGACGATATGATGGTTCGTGATTTTTATAACGTCCTGTTTCAGCGTACTCTCGATACGGGTCGTACCGGTTACTTTGTCGTTCAATTGGTTCATATGGATCAGATGAATTTCGATCTTGAAATCTTGGAGGTGATCTTCCGTCTGGTGAATAATCAGGTCGATAATGCCTTAGTGGTGAAGATTCTCTAACGTATCGTATTCTTGATTCCTCGCGTTCTTGCGGTGACCAATCGAAGTGGCGTCTTTGCTGTCGTTCACGGCTTTGCGGTGAGCGATTCCTATGTCCTATGTCGGTTTGTCTTGGTGGTGATCTTCTTGGTTCATAACCATATTCTGTTCTGGGAACGTAACTTGAGTTGTTGCTTCGTTCAATATTTCTTCTGCTTGAGTTGGTGTATGTTCTTACAATGTTTTCTCTTCTAGTTGGAATCGGAATAGGATGATTTAGTCTTTGAGGTGATCTTCTCCTTTCTTCTTCACAATTCTGTTCCTTCCTTGGATACTGGTAGTTTCCGTTGCGTTGTGACATCTTCTAAAAAGTTGATGATTATTATGTCGATGAGTTGCATAATATAAACAGGAAATTATTCGCGTCAATAATCAACAAGTTGTCACGCAATCCGCATAAATGTGATGAAAAAACTTGTATACAAGACGGTTTTGTCTTAGTTAATCTTGCTAGACTTCTGACTCTTCATAAAAATTTGATTTCACCAAATTTTCAAAATCCGAGCCGTTCACGTTCTCTAATTGGTTATTAGGTACTTTTTGGTTATTAGGTACTTCAAATTTTATCGTACTAGCCCCCGTTTTGATTTTTAAAAACAGTACCAAGTATTTAACATAATTGGTTGAAAAGATGAAATTTGTGGTGTTGCACAATATTCGGTACTTTATAAAATTTTAAATTCGCTAAATTTTCAAAATCCGAGAGGTTCAGGGTCTGTAGATGATTATCAGGTTCTTCATGCTTGAAATTTTATCGTTGAAGCCCTTGTTTTAGTCTCGGAAAATGGTACCTTCATTGGGTGTTTTAATGGAATTTGGGTGTTTTTGACGTATTTTGGGAATTTTTGATGTATTTGTAGAGAATCATCCCTGTATTTTTACGAAAACTGCCTCAACAGAAAGTTTCTAAATTCCTTCTAGATTCCAAAATTCAAGACCTGATGTCAATAGTCTTCATTGATCGATAGTTATAATTGAAAATATGATGAAAACTTGATGTAAGACGGGTTTGTCTTGTCGATTTTGTTAGATTTCTAGCTCTTGTAAAAATTTGAATTCATCAATTCTTCAAAATCCGAGAGGTTCACGATCTCTATTTAATTATCAGGTACATAATATTTCAAATTTTATTATTCCAACTCCTGTTTTGGCTTCGGAAAATGGTACCAAATGTTGATATGATTGTCTGAAATCATTGATTTTCGAGTTTGAAAATGCAGTGGTGAATAAGATTTGAATTTCATGATGTTTTTAATGATTCTAATAGTTGAGAGAAGATTTGCAATCTTCTTCTTCATCTTCTTCATTGAATGAAGGTCTCTTCGGTCTTGGACGAAGGTTGTATTTCTTTAAAGTTTCAGAGGTTGAAGTCTTGTCCTCAGTTGGATTTTCTTTTAGTTGTTCTTGCTGAACAGTCATTTTCTTTTCAGGCTCTTTGTAGTCATATCCAGGTACGGTGACTTCATGAGCTTCAATTTCTTCAAGAAAATTTTCTTGACCTTCAGGAATTTTTGATCTAGTGACTGGTGGTCCGTTCAATCCAAAATATGGCTTGATTTGATTTTTATGAACCACACGAGGTTTGCTTGTTGGAGCTTCGAGTGAGATTATTGTTGCATGAAGTTCATCCAAATCTATGACTCGATAAACACCATTCCATCGGGTTTGAAGTTTGGTGCTTATTCCAATATCAAATTTGAGTCTTTTGAACATAACCAACTGTCCAATTGACAAGTTGATCGGTTTGACTTTCTTGTTATGTCTTTCAACTCTTTTCTCTTGCGATTTCTTCGTATTATCGTCTGCAATTTTCCATGCTTCACGAAGTGTGTTCAGAAATTCGGTTTTGAATTTCGAGACGGGAGTTTCTTCATCTTCATCTAGATAAACTTCTTTTGTTTCTCCAAGAAGTACAGCTTCGATTGGTAGGTTTGCGTCTCTTCCATGAGTGAGGAAGTAGGGTGTATCCTTGTGAGTGTCATGACAAGAGGTGTTGTACATGAAAGCGGTGTATTTCAATGCAACGTCCCATCGTGGGTTACTTCTATTTTCTACGATTTTTGAAAGTATATCATTGAAAGTTCGTATGCTTCTTTCAACACATCCATTTCCATTGCTGTGTCCTGGTGTAGACTTTCGATGAAAAATTCCAAGGATATTGTAGATTTCTTTAACAATTCCTTTGAAAGTTGTTGCGCCATCAGTGACAATCCGTACAGGTACTCCGTGGTGTAGTACAACGTTGTCGACAAAGGCTTGAGCTGCAGATAGTGCTGTAGCGTCTTTCAAAGGTACAGAAATAACATATTTTGTGAATAAGTCAATAAAGTTGACTATATGAATATTTCCATCTGGTGTTCTTGGATACGGTCCACATAAGTCAATTCCTATTATTTCCCATACACTGCTCGTAACTACAGGTCGTAGCGGCATTTGGTATGTTGGGTGAGGAGAGTTTCTTTCTTGACATCTGAAGCAGGATCTACACCAGTTTTTGATGTCTCGATACATGTTTCTCCAAAAAAATCTTCTTGCTTTAAAGTAGGTTTTTCTTATGCTGAAGTGTCCAGCTCCGTATAAGTTGTCATGAACTGCCATGAAGATTGGGCGTTTCAAATTATCAGGCAAAATTGCACGTTCGTCCGATTCAGTAACGAGCGTTCCATCTTCAGTCAATTTCGTACGTTGGGCATAGTAGTGTACGTCATTGTGGTTGTTCCATTCTTGTGAGTTGATTCCTTCTTCAAGGAGATTGATTGTTTCCTTGAGAATTAAATCTTTCCTTTGTTCAGTTGCAATTCTGTCCAAGAGATGAACTTCTGATGAGAAAGTTTCTTCTTCTTCATCTTCAGTTTCTTCAAAGGCCGTGGGCCTTTGCCCTTTTCGATCTTCAATGGGGTTTTCCATTTTCGTTTCATCTTTAAAGGTAACCTTCATCGGTGCAAGTATATCATTTGGTATATCATTTGGTTCTTGAAGGGGTCTTTTTCTAGGTCTTCCTCGTGGTCTATTGGGTCTTGGGTGTGTCAGGTTGAACATAGCTAAGACTTTTGGAAATTCAAAGTCATCGGTTAAATCGGCGATCTTCTTTATTTCTTCCAAAGTAATTTGTTCTCCTATTCTTGATAAGGCGTCGGCAATATGATTCTGAGCTCCTGGTAGGTATTCTATGTCGACGTCAAATTGCATTAGGTCAACTGCATATCGTGTGAGTGTGGGATTGAGATTTTCTTTCTTCATTAACCATACAAGTGGTCTATGATCACTATGAACATGGATTTTCGCTCCATAGATGACCATCCTTTTCTTTAAGCGGGTATGCTGTTCCAAGTTTCGTATCTTTGTAGATGACAATTTCATCTTCTGTTTCATTGTTAATCCAAATTTTCGATCTTCCGTAGTTTACTACTCCTTCAGTAAGTCGTAATCCACGTTCAGATGCTTTGAAATCTGTTTCTTCAATGATATAGGGCTTGTCTTGATTTCGATTATGAGTTATGGAGGTACCATTTAGTTCACAATCAACAAAAATTCCAGCTTTCGGCGGTATTACTGCCATTTTGCATATTCTTACATCGACTGGTTTTCCATTGTATCCGTGTGCGCTTCCCATAGGAGTTTCATTTCCATCTATGATCAGTAGCATTTCTTCATAATCCAGGGTGATTCTCTTGAATTCTTTCAGAGCATTGGTGCCAATGATACATTCAAGATCTCCGTCTTCTATAATGCTGTCATTGTCACAGAATTCCATTATAACTTCTTTGGTTATTCCACATAGAGTTAGTAGAATTTTTGCATATCCAATTATTCTTATGAGATCTCCGGTTGCGGCTATCATTGTTTTTTCACATGGAATGATGTCTACTTCAAGAAGTTGAGCTAGACTCTTGTGTCCTACGGTTCCATTTGCACCTGAGTCGACAAGTAGAATCATGTTAATTCCTTCTATAGATCCTTTGACTAAAGATTGTGGTCCAGATCCAATTACATTGATCTTGTTTCGGCATTTCCAGCAAGTTCTTTTCCTTGATGAGCGTGATGATTTGCGGTTTAGCCTATTTTTCTTCTTGCTTGCTGATTTTGTTCTAGTCCGAATCATGTTGATTCTTGATCTTGAATTATTGTTCAGTTTTTCAACGTATTCAGATGTCGGGAAAGGTTGAGGTGACGAGAGTGAGTTTCTCCTTTCCATAATGATGTTGAAGTTTTGGCTTATTTGAGGATTAACAGAGGTTCTGTTACATCCATCTTCAATTTTGACGGGTCTGTCAATTTGATATTGTCTTGCTGTTCGTCGTGCAATTCTTTCCATTCTCCAGTCTGTGATCTTAATGTAGATTAATACAACGTGAGTAATGGTGCACAATGTGACAAGGATTGATATGATGATTTCCCAAGTGTTAAGTTTAACAAACCAAGGTACTTCAAGAAGTTTCTTGTCTTCATGTTCCTTTTCTTCTCTGGCTTTCAAAGTGGCTTGTCTGAATTGTTCGCTAACGTGATCCTTGATTGTTTTTTCAACGTGATAGTGATGCATGATGGACTCGAGTTGAGTCGACGGAAAAATATCTTGCGTTTCGAACGTGATGATGTTTCGAAAAATTGTCATGTCATGTTCTACAGTGTCTTCAAATGTGTTTCTGAAGTCTGGTGCAAGATGAGGTACATCTTTATAGAATTCTTCATATGGAGTTGATTTGATGGTGCCATTGAGTTGATCAAATTCAACTACCTTGCCATAAAAGTGAAATTTCTCTGGTCGATAAAATTTCACATCAATTTTTCGGCTTGTTTCATGACCAATCATAGCAATTCGGTCAACGTAAGTTAGAACAGTGTAGTTGCCTAGTTTGACATAAACTGGTGTAAATTCATTGCATTGTCCATTTTTACATCCAATTTGAGCAATTTCTGCATTTGCTTCGGCTACGAGAATGCAGGGCCAAATTTCAAGTAGGTATAAGTCGCTTGCTTCTGCTTGGATCGTTATTCGTTTAGACAAGTGTCTTGCCATTAGCGTAGCACCTGTTTGTCGGCTTGCCATAGCCAAGTTTCGAATCATTTCCCATGATTGTCGATGTTTTCGACATGTTTCTTCAAACTGATGTTGATAGCTGATCATGCTTGATTTGATTATTCCTTTTTCAACTGCCAACAGTTCGCTTGCCAGTTGTTGAGATGTGATGATTCCGGTTCGGATTTCTGCGTCACGTCTGCGTATTATTCGATTGACTGTACGTAGAGGAAAGTATGAGTCCAAAGTCTGAACTGATTTCCAAACTTTTCTTCTCATTTCGTCAGTTGATCGTTTAAATACTGGTTTTTCTTGATGATCAGGCATTTCATGTTGTTGTATGTGTTCAAGGATGAGTCGACTTTCGGTTTCTACTAAGGGCCACTTCTTGTAAAATTCATCATCTGGAATCAGGTAATCTTGATCTGTAGTGACAAAGTGTTTGTTGCATATGGTGTCTGTTACATGTCGATGACTGTCTGTCTTCCATGAGAGTGCGATGTTTTCGTCATCTGATAGAAAACTGTCTTCTGCCATTGTTCCATGAACTTTTAGTACTGGTATGTACTTGCATTTGTATTCTTTTGGTGTTTCCCAATAGAGAAATTCTCCACTATTCAAATTGCATTTTTCATCTTCAATCTTGCAGTTGGATGTATCTCCGGCAGGTGTCGTGATGGTTTCTTTTCCATGTTCTGCCATGATTGGAACTGTAAAGGTGTAGCAATTGATGGTCTTTCTTGTCTTGAATCCATGGGAGAAGTATCCTGGTGTTGATAGATCTAACTGGTTGTTAGACATTAAGATGCCATTCATGTTAATCATGTTGTATTTCTTGTTTTCGATTGAGCAAATTCCTTTTTGCATTTGACGGCATTGATAAGCAGTGACTTCAATGGATGTTGTGACAGGATCAGTCATTATGTCGTTGTTTCCAATATCATTCATGATGTCGATGCTCTTCTCCACGATGCGGCAAAGTGTTCCTTTACCTTCGTATTTCTTGATATTTGGAGCATGGATGTTAAGTACTGCTTCTTTGAGACGTGTATGTCTTGAAAGCTTCTTACCTGTTGCACTTCCATGTGCCTCTGCCTTCACGAATCCTTCATCTCCAAGTCTCATTCTTCTATCAAGGTGAATATTGGAGATAGCGGTGTCGAACTTGTCACAACCAGTGACTCGTTCTAACAGAGTGTAATCGTCTCTGTCCCGCGAATCCGGTATTGAATAAGGCATAGAAGAATATTGAGTTGGAACATATTCTTTGGCTTCAACTGATTGTTGATGATCCATTTGCATTGTTTGCCCAAAAAGTTCCAAATTCAGTCCAATTTTTAGATCAGCATCCGGTTTTGAAGCATATTCTTTGGAGCTAAATTTTTGTGCAGTATCAAGATTTAAATTTAAGGGGAAGAGAGGGAAATTTGGGAGATGGGAGTGTGGGTTAATTTTAAAGTTACGACTGAAACCCAGTTGTCGAATTTCCAATTCATCAGTTGGAGTTGTAGTTTGATTTTGGGGGTTTCCAAAATCATTTTCTTCAGTTGAAAGCTTCTTTTTGAATCGAAGCATTCCCACTCTTACTTTCCCATCGTATTCACCTTCTGAACTACCTTCGAATTTCACAACGGTTTTGTTGATTCGGTGTAGAGCAATGACTTTCGAGACGTTTTCTTGAATTACCTTCGCTGTCTTTTCTGCTTCTATTCGTTCAGTTTGAACCATAGTCAGAATCTTCTTCATTTCTTCCACACATTGACATTGGTTTGATCCATGTATAGTGTAGATCTTCTTTGAATCATCTTTGTCTTCTGATCTTCTTCTGTCTTCATGATTTCGGCTGTTTTCACGGCTTCTTTTATCCCGAGAGTCAGGTCGATCTCTATGGGGAGTCGGATTACGGTCGTATTTTCGATTTCGTTCGTAATCGGGGTTTCGATCACGGTTGTAGGATTCATTTCTTCTTTCTTGACTTCGATTTCTGTAATCTCGATGGTCACGAGATTGACTTCTTCTTTCATTTGATCGAAACTGGTTGTTTCGGTTTCTCGAATCGCTTCTGTTTCTGGATTCATTTCTGTTGTAGCTGTTGTTGCGGTTGCCATCGTATTTTCCTTGATCGTTTCGACTGGATTCTCGACTTCTTCTGTCATTTTCACGGTTATTTCGTTCGTAGTTTTCGTAACGGCTACTTCGATCGGGTCGATCATTATAGCGACTTCTTGATGGAGTTCTGTATCGTTTTTCATATGGGGATTGACTTCGGTTGCGGTGATCGAAATTGTTGTAACTGTAGTTTCTGTCGTATCTAGAATTTCTGGAACCATCTCTACGATTGTCGTTTCCATAGGGAACGCTACTGGTATAAGTTGGGGCATACCGATCTTTCCAGCAATTTTTGGCATGGTGTCCAATCTTTCCACATTTGTTGCAACGGTCTTCTTTTTCTTGAATTGACAGGTTGGCAATTATTGGTGTCGTAACGTTGTTAGAGATTCGGGTTGAATCTGAGCTTTTCATCATGATTGGTTGTAGATGACGGGCTTCATCGACCATTTCATCAAAAGTGTTCTTCCTGGCCTTCTGGACTTCAAATGAGAGATTTTGATCCATTCTTTTGATGAATTCTTCTTTAAGCATTTCTTGAATGAAGTCGTCGCTTTTGCCAGCATTTGCTTGTTTCACGTGTTTTCTTAGTTTTTCAGCAAAAGTGTCAATTGCTTCATCTTTCTTCTGATAAAAGTTTTTGAGAGCTGATTTAGCTTTAGCTCGAACGAGTTCATTCGAGTAAATCCGTTTGTAGGCTTCTTTTATGGTGTCCATAGTTTCAGTTTCTTCACTCGTAAATTTGTCGAGTTTCTCACGGGCAGAACCACCAAGGTAAGCCTTAAGCTTTCTTTTCAATGTAGCGTCTGGAACGGGTTGTTCAGTGCCAAATTGGGCGTCCATCATATCCATGTAGCGTCGGAAAAAGTCTTCCACAGTTTCGCTTCCATCACCGGTAAATTTTTCTTCTTCCGGTACAAATCTTGTTGAATGCAGGGTGTACATGAATGATTTTTGTTGAAGGACTTCCGG